>CAWUFW010008493.1:647500-882001 GCA_963921515.1 Calotriton arnoldi
GCACCTATCCCCTCGGCCATCTGGTCACGTGCAATGCTTTCCAATGTGGCGAGCAGATGGCCGAGCTTCCCTGGAGCCCTCGCTGGGATCGGGGAGGCAAATGAGCCCTCATCGGGACTTCCAGGGAAGCTCGGCCATCTGCTCGCCACATTGGAAAGCATTGCGCGTGACCAGATGGCCGAGGGGATAGGTGCGACCAGATGGGGAAAGGTGCGACCAGATGGCTGGGCTGGAAGGGTGGCCATCTGGTCGCTCTGTGCCTTAACGAAAGGGTGAGCGGGCGCCGATGCATGGGGGGCCGGAGGCCCAGGGCCCCAGCTGGGCCTTAGTCATGGTGCTGCGAGGGGGGGAGCCGACGGGCCCCGCGGACACCTCGACAAGCAGGCGAAGCGGAGGAGGTCTGCACAGGACCAACGGACCCCGTCCCGGGCCCTTGGCATAGCGGCCGGCCGGAAGACGGGGCCCAGGGCTGGAGCACCCAACCCGGGGCCCGGCGGGGCCCCTGGACCCAGCCAGGGCTCCCGGGCCCAGAGGAGCAGGAGAAGCCTCTCCGGGCCCACGGGACCCCGTCCAGGGCACCCTGCCACTTTGCAGGACGAGGACGGAGCCCGGGGTGGGGAGGCCGCCCTTCCCAGGGCCCTCGGGGGCCCCGGATGGAGCTCCTGAACCCAGCCAAGCGAGGGGGGCTCCCCGGGCACAACGGAACCCCGTCTCGGGCCTTTGGCAGAGCGGCAGGCCGGGGGACGGGGCCCAGGGCTGGAGCAACCGACCCGGGCCCGGCGTGGCCCCTGGACCAAGCGAGGCCTCCCAGAAGCGGAGGGGAAGCCTCCCCGGGCCCGCGGGACCCTGTCCCGGGCACCATGCCACACGGCAGGCCCGAGGACGGAGCCCGGGGTGGGGAGGTCGCCCTCCCCGGGGCCCTCAGGGGGCCCGTACGGAGCTCCTTAACCCAGCCAAGCGAGGGGGGCTCCCCGGGCACGACGGAACCCCGTCCATGCGGGGTGGAAGCTCTTTGCTTGAAACAACAGCCGAGGCTGGCCAAGCAATCCATCCCTAAACGGACCGAGAGTGCCCAATCGATCAGAGTACGGCCGGGGCATCCCCTGGCAGGCCGCCCTGCACGGGGGATGCTGGCTTCGTGTCCCTGCCTGCTCCCGGAGCGAGCAGGCTAGGAGGAAAGGCCCATCGGGAAGGGGCTGAGAGGCAGGCACAAAACCGGGTGCCTGAGGGCCCCGGCGGGCGGGCCCGGGTCCTGCCTTCCCCTGTCTCGGAATCGCCAGACCTCACGGAGGTCTGACTGACCCTCTCCCTAGTAATCCGGAGGAAAAATACCCCCCTTTCTTCTAATCCGTGCGCACAGGGTGACAGAGGGGACCCAAGGCGCGAACATGCCCGACCTCCTGGAGCCCTCGCTGGGATCGGAGAGGCAAATGATCCCTCATCGGGACTTCCAGGGAAGCCGGGCCATCTGGTCGCCCCATTGGAAAGGATTGCGCATGACCAGATGGCAGAGGGGATAGGTGCGACCAGATGGCCGAGGGGAAAGGCGCGACCAGATGGCCGGGCTCGAAGGGCGGCCATCTGGACGCTCTGTGCCCTCCCCAGGGCGCCGACTGGAGCTCCTAAACCCAGCCAAGCAGGTGGAGGCTCCCCGGGCCCAGCGGAACACTGTCTCAGGCCCCTGGCGGAGCAGCAGGCCCGGAGACTGAGCCTGGGGCCTCTGGACCCCGTCGGGGCTCCCAGTCAGAGGTGAGGCACCCCGGGCATGCGGGTCCCCATTCTGGGCACCCTGCCAAGCAGCAGGCCCGAAGATTGAGCCAGGGGTGGGAAGGCTGCCCTCCCCGGGGCCCTCAGGGGCCCCGGACAGAGCTCCTTAACCCAGCCAAGCGAGGGGGGCTCCCCGGGCACGACGGAACCCCGTCCATGCGGGGTGGAAGCTCTTTGCTTAAAACGACAGCTGAGGCTGGCCAAGCAATCCATCCCTAAACGGACGGAGAGTGCCCAATCGATCAGAGTACGGCCGGGGCATCCCCTGACAGGTCGCCCTGCGCGGTGGGATGCCGGCTTCGTGTCCCTGCCTGCTCCCGGGGCGAGCAGGCTCGGATGAAAGGCCCATTGGGAAGGGGCTGAGAGGCAGGCGCGGATCGGACGCCTGGGGGCCCCGGCGGGCGGGCCCAGGTCCTGCCTTCCCCTGTCTCAGAATCGCCAGACCTCACGGAGGTCTGACTGACCCTCTCCCTAGTAATCCGGATGAAAAATACCCCCCTTTCTTCTAATCCGTGCGCACAGGGTGACAGAGGGGACCCAAGGCGCGAACATGCCCGACCTCCTGGAGCCCTCGCTGGGATCGGAGAGGCAAATGATCCCTCATCGGGACTTCCAGGGAAGCCGGGCCATCTGGTCGCCCCATTGGAAAGGATTGCGCATGACCAGATGGCAGAGGGGATAGGTGCGACCAGATGGCCGAGGGGAAAGGCGCGACCAGATGGCCGGGCTCGAAGGGCGGCCATCTGGACGCTCTGTGCCCTAATGAAAGGGTGAGCGTGCGCCGAGGCACGGGGGGCCGGAGGCCCGGGGCCCCAGCTGGGCCTCAGCCATGGTGCTGCGAGGGGGGGAGCCGACGGGCCCCGCGGACACCTTGACAAGCAGGCGAAGCGGGGGAGGTCTGCACGGTACCAACGGACCCCCGTCCCTGGACCCAGCCGGGGCTCCCAGGCCCCAAGGGGCAGGGGAAGCCTCCCCGGGCCCGCGGGACCCTGTCCCGGGCACCCTGTCACGCGGCAGGCCCGAGGACGGAGCCCGGGGTGGAGAGGCCGCCCTCCATAGGGCCCTGGCTGGAGCTCCTAAACCCAGCCAAGAAGGGGGAGGCTCCCCGGGCCCGGCGGAACACCGTCTCGGGCCCCTGGCGGAGCGGCAGGTCAGGAGACTGAGCCTGGGGCCTCTGGACCCCGTCGGGGCTCCCAGGCAGAGGTGAGGCCTCCCCGGGCCCACGGGTCCCCATTCTGGTCACCCTGCCACGGGCAGGCCCGAGGACGGAGCCCGGGGTGGGGAGGCTGCCCTCTCCGGGGCCTCAGGGGCCCCGGACGGAGCTCCTTAACCCAGCCAAGCAAGGGGGGCTCCCCGGGCACGACGGAACCCTGTCCATGCGGGGTGGAAGCTCTTTGCTTGAAACGACAGCCGAGGCTGGCCAAGCAATCCATCCCTAAACGGACCGAGAGTGCCCAATCGATCAGAGTACGGCCGGGGCATCCCCTGGTAGGCCGCCCTGCACGGGGGATGTCGGCTTCATGTCCCTGCCTGCTCCCGGGGCGAGCAGGCTCAGAGGAAAGGCCCACCGGGAAGGGGCTTAGAGGCCGGCGCAGACCCAGGCGCCTCGGGGCACCAGCGGGCGGGCCCGGGTCCTGCCTTCTCCTCTCTCCGAATCGCCGGACGTCACGGAGGTCTGACTGACCCTCTCCCTAGTAATCCGGAGGGGAAAAAAAACCCTTCCTTGAAATCCGTGCATACAGGGTAACAGAGGGGACCCAAGGCGCCAACGTGCCCGACCTCCTGGAGCCCTCGCTGGGATCGTAGAGGCAAATAATCCCTCATCGGGACTTCCAGGGAAAACCGGCAATCTGGTCGCCCCAATGGAAAGCATTGCGCGCGACCAGATGGCCGAGGGGATAGGTGCGGCCAGATGGCCGAGGGGAAAGGCGCAACCAGATTGCCATCTGGTCGCTCTGTGCCCTAACGAAAGGGTGAGCGGGCGCAAAGGCATTGGGGGCCGGAGGCCCGGGGCCCCAGCTGGGCCTCAGCCATGGTGCTGCGAGGGGGGAGCCGACGGGCCCCACGGACACCTTGACAAGCAGGAGAAGCGGGGGAAGTCTGGACGGGACCAGCAGAACCCCGTCCCGGGCCCGTCCCGGGCCCTTGGCATAGCAGCAGGCCGGAAGACGGGGCCAGGGCTGGAGCACCCGACCCGGGGCCCGGCGGGGCCCCTGGACCCAGCGTGGCTCCCTGGCCCAGAGGCGCAGGGGAAGCCTTCCCGGGCCCGCGGGACCCCATCCCGGGCACCCTGCCCCGCATCAGGCCCGAGGACGGAGCCTGGGGTGGGGAGGCCGCCCTCCCCGGGGCCCTCAGGGGACCCGGACGGAGCTCCTGAACCCAGCCTAGCAAGGGGGGCTCCCCGGGCACGACGGAACCCCGTCTCGGGCCTTTGGCATAGCGGCAGGCCGGGGGACGGGGCCCAGGACTGGAGCACCTGACCCGGGGCCCGGTGGGGCTCCTGGACCCAGCTGGGGCTCCCGGGCCCAGTGGCGCAGGGGAAGCCTACCCGGGCCCGCGGGACCCCGTCCCGGGCACCCTGCCAAGCGGCAGGCCGGGGACGGAGCCCAGGGTGGGGAGGCCGCCCTCCCCGGGGCCCTCAGACGGAGCTCCTGAACCCAGCCAAGCAGGGGGAGGCTCCCCAGGCACGACAGAACCCCGTCTCGGAACCCCGTCTCGGGCCTTTGGCAGAGCGGCAGGCCGGGGGACGGGGCACAGGGCTGGAGCACCCAACCCGAGGCCCGGCGGGCTCCTGGACCCAGCCATTGCTCCCGGGCCCAGTGGCACAGGGGAAGCCTCCCCAGGCCCTCGGGACCCCGTCCCGGGCACACTGCCAGGCGGCAGGCCCGAGGACGGAGCTCAGGGTGGGATGGCCGCCCTCCCCAAGGCCCTCAGGGGCCCCGGGCGGAGCTCCTGAACCCAGCCAAGTGAGGGGGGCTTCCCGGGCACTACGGAACCCCGTCTCGGGCCTTTGGCATAGCGGCTGGCTGGGGGACGGGGCCCAGGACTGGAGCACCTGACCCGGGGCCCGGTGGGGCTCCTGGACCCAGCTGGGGCTCCCGGGCCCAGTGGCTAAGGGAAAGCCTACCCGGGCCCGCGGGACCCCGTCCCGGGCACCCTGCCAAGCGGCAGGCCGGGGACGGAGCCCAGGGTGGGGAGGCCGCCCTCCCCGGGGCCCTCAGACGGAGCTCCTTAACCCAGCCAAGCAGGGGGAGGCTCCCCAGGCACGACAGAACCCCGTCTCGGAACCCCGTCTCGGGCCTTTGGCAGAGCGGCAGGCCGGGGGACAGGGCACAGGGCTGGAGCACCCAACCCGGGGCCCGGCTGGCTCCTGGACCCAGCCATTGCTCCCGGGCCCAGTGGCACAGGGGAAGCCTCCCCAGGCCCTCGGGACCCCATCCCGGGCACCCTGCCAGGCGGCAGGCCCGAGGACGGAGCTCAGGGTGGGATGGCCGCCCTCCCCGAGGCCCTCAGGGGCCCCGGGCGGAGCTCCTGAACCCAGCCAAGTGAGGGTGGCTTCCCGGGCACTACGGAACCCTGTCTCGGGCCTTTGGCATAGCGGCAGGCCGGGGGATGGGGCCCAGGGCTGGAGCACCCGACCCGGGGCCCGGTGGGGCCCCTGGACCCAACCGGGGCTCCCGGGCCCAGAGGCGCAGGGAAAGCCTCCCCGGGCCCACGGGACCCCGCCCCGGGCACCCTGCCACACGGCAGGCCCGAGGACAAAGCCCAGGGTGGGGAGCCCGCCCTCCACGGGCCCTCAGGGGCCCCTGACTGAGCTCCTGAACCCAGGAACCCAGCCAAGCGAGGGGGCTCCGCGGGGCACAACGAACCCCGTCACGGGCCTTTGGCATAGCAGCAGGCCGGGGGACGGAGCCCAGGGCTGGAGCACCCGACCCGGGCCCGCGGGACCCCTTCCCGAGCACCCTGCCATGCGGCAGGCCCGAGGACGGAGCCCGGGGAGGGGAGGCTGCCCTTCCCGGGGCCCTCAGGAGCCCTGGACGGAGCTCCAGAACCCAGCCAAGCAGGGGGAGGCTCCCCAGGCACGACAGAACCCCGTCTCGGGCCTTTGGCAGAACGGCAGGCCAGGGGACGGGGCCCAGGGCTGGAGCATCCGACCCGGGGCCCGGCGGGGCCCCTGGACCCAGCCGGGGCTCCCGGGCCCAGAGGCGCAGGGGAAGCTTCCCCGGGCCCGCGGGACCCCGTCCTGGGCACCCTGCCACGCGGCAGGCCCGAGGATGGGGATGCCGCCCTACCCAGGGCCCCGGCTGGGACTCCTAAACCCAGCCAAGCAGGGGGAGGCTCCCCGGGCCCGGCGGAACACCGTCTCTGGCCCCTGGCGGAGCGGCAGGCCAGGAGTCTGAGCCTGGGGCTCCCAGGCAGAGGTGAGGCCTCCCCGGGCCCGCGGGTCCCCATTCTCGGCACCCTGCCACGCGGCAGGCCCGAGGACGGAGCCGGGGGTGGGGAGGCCACCCTCCCCGGGGCTCTCAGGGGCCCCAGACGGAGCTCCTTAACCCAGCCAAGCGAGGGGGGCTCCCCGGACACGACGGAACCCCGTCCATGCGGGGTGGAAGCTCTTTGCTTGAAACAACAGCCGAGGCTGGCCAAGCAATCCATCCCTAAATGGACCGAGAGTGCCCAATCGATCAGAGTACGGCCGGGGCAACCCCTGGCAGGCCGCCCTGCACGGGGGATGTCGGCTTCATGTCCCTGCCTGCTCCCGGGGCGAGCAGGCTCGGAGGAAAGGCCCACCGGGAAGGAGCTTAGAGGCAGGCGCGGACCCAGGCGCCTGGGGGCCCCAGCGGGCGGGCCCGGGTCCTGCCTTCTACTCTCTCCGAATCGCCGGACGTCACGGAGGTCTGACTGACCCTCTCCCTAGTAATCCGGAGGGGAAAAAAAACCCTTCCTTGAAATTTGTGCATACAGGGTGACAGAGGGGACCCAAGGCGCGAACGTGCCCGACCTCCTGGAGCCCTCGCTGGGATCGCAGAGGCAAATGATCCCTCATCGGGACTTCCAGGGAAAACCGGCCATCTGGTCGCCCCATTGGAAAGCATTGTGCGCGACCAGATGGCCGAGGGGATAGGTGCGGCCAGATGGCCGAGGGGAAAGGCGCGACCAGATGGCCGGGCTCGAAGGGTGGCCATCTGGTCGCTCTGTGCCCTAACAAAAGGGTGAGCGGGCGCAAAGGCATTGGGGGCCAGAGGCCCGGGGCGCCAGCTGGGCCTCAGCCATGGTGCTGCGAGGGCGGAGCCGACGGGCCCCACGGACACCTTGACAAGCAGGCGAAGCGGGGGAGGTCTGGACGGGACCAACAGAACCCCGTCCCGGGCCCTTGGCATAGCGGCAGGCCGGAAGACGGGGCCAGGGTAGGAGCACCCGACCCGGGGCCCGGCGGGCCCCTGGACCCAGCGTGGCTCCCTGGCCCAGAGGCGCAGGGGAAGCCTCCCCGGGCCCGCGGGACCCCGTCCCGGGCACCCTGCCCCGCGTCAGGCCCGAGGACAGAGCCTGGGGTGGGGAGGCCGCCCTCCCCGGGGCCCTCAGGGTCCCCGGACAGAACTCCTTAACCCAGCCAAGCGAGGGGGGCTCCCTGGGCACGACGGAACCCCGTCTCGGGCATTTGGCATAGCGGCAGGCCAGGGGACGGGGCCCAGGGCTGGAGCACCCGACCCAGGGCACGGCGGGGCCCCTGGACCCAGCCGGGGCTCCCGGGCCCAGTGGCGCAGGGGAAACCTCCCTGGGCCTGCGGGACCCTTCCCGGGCACCCTGCCACGCGGCAGGCCTGAGGACAGAGCCCGGGTGGGGAGGCCGCCCTCCCCGGGGCCCTCAGACGGAGCTCCTGAACCCAGCCAAGCAGGGGGAGGCTCCCCAGGCACGACGGAAACGCGTCTCGGGCCTTTGGCAGAGCGGCAGGCCGGGGGACGGGGCCCAGGGCTGGAGGACCTGACCTGGGGCCCGGTGGGGCCCCTGGAGCCAGCCGGGGCTCCCGGGCCCAGAGGCACAGGGGAAGACTCCCCGGGCCCGCGGGACCCTGTCCCGGGCACCCTGCCACAAGGCAGGCCCAAGGACGGAGCCTGGGGTGGGGAGGCCCCCCGTCAAGGGCCCCGGACAGAGCTCCTTAACCCAGCCAAGCGAGGGGGGCTCCCCGGGCACGACGGAACCCCGTCTCGGGCCTTTGGCATAGCGGCAGGCCGGGGGACGGGGCCCAGGGCTAGAGCACCCGACCCGGGGCCCAGTGTGGCCCCTGGACCCAACCGGGGCTCCCAGGCCCAGAGGCGCAGGGGAAGCCTCCCCGGGCCCGTGGGACCCCGTCCCGGGCACCCTGCCACACGGCAGGCCCGAGGACAAAGCCCGGGGTAGGGAGGCCGCCCTCCACGGGGCCCTCAGGGGCCTCTGATGGAGCTCCTGAACCAGCCAAGCAAGGGAGGCTCCCCGGGGCACAACGGAATCCCGTCTCAGGCCTTTGGCATAGCAGCAGGCTGGGGGACAGAGCCCAGGGCTGGAGCACCCGACCCATGGCCCGGCGGGGCCCCTGGACACAGCCGGGGTTCCCAGGCCCAGTGGCACAGGGGAAGCCTCCCCGGGCCCGCGGGACCCAGTCCCGGGAACCCTGCCACGCTGCAGGCCCAAGGACGGAGCCCAGGGTGGGGAGGCCGCCCTCCCTGGGCCATCAGGGGCTCCGGATGGAGCTCCTGAACCCATCCAAGCAGGGGGAGGCTCCCGAGGCACGACGGAACCCCGTCTTGGGCCTTTGGCAGAGCGGCAGGCTTGGGGACGTGGCCCAGGGCTGGAGCACCTGACCCGGGGCCCGGCAGGGCCCCTGGCTCCAGCCGGGGCTCCCAGGCCCAGAGGCGCAGGGGAAGCCTCCCCGGGCCCGCGGGACCCTGTCCCGGGCACCCTGCCACACGGCAGGCCTGAGGACGGAGTCCGGGGTGGGGAGGCCGCCCTGGGGAGGGCGGAACACCGTCTCGGGCCCCTGGCGGAGCAGCAGGCCAGGAGACTGAGCCTGGGGCCTCTGGACCCCGTCAGGGCTCCAAGGCAGAGGTGAGGCCTCCCCGGGCCCCCATTCTGGGCACCACGCCACACGTTGGGCCGTGGGACGGAGCCCCGGGCGTGGGGGGCGTCCTGGCCCATCCTGCTGAGGACCGCTAGGCCGAGAGGGGTTTTGGAGTACCCTGTCCCTAGTAATCCGGAGGAAGGGTACCCCCCTTTCCGGTAACCCATGCGCACCGCAAGACTGAGGGGACCCAAGGCGTGGAAACGCCCGACCTTCTGGAGCCCTGGCTGGGATTGGGGAGGGAAACAAGCCCTCATTGGGACTTCCAGGGCAGCCCGGCCATCTGGTCGCCCCATTGGAAAGCATTGCGCGCGACCAGATGGCCGAGGGGGAAAGGCGCGACCAAATGGCCGGGCACGAAGGACGCCAATCTGCCCGCCCCGAGCCTTTGCGGGCTCGGGGGCTCTGCGTCCCGGGGGCTCGGAGACCCCAGCTGGGCCTCAGGCCCGGGGCTGCGGACAGTGGTCCCCGACGGATCTCTGACCCGGGGTCCCCCAGGCAACTTGACAGGCGGGCAAAGCAGGAGGGAGGCCTGCCCTTGCCCGACGGACACCCGTCCTGAGACCATGGCGGAGCAGGGGGACGGAGCCTGGTCCCCTAAGCACGGCCGGAGGTCTCGGGCCAACACGCGCAGGGGAGGCCTCCTCAAGGCCCGCGTCCTGGGCGCCCTGCCACGCAGCAGGCCCGAGGACGGAGCCCGGGGTGGGGAGGGCACCCTCCACCCCAGGGTCACCAAGGGCCCCTGCCGGAGCTCCTGAACCCAAACCGAGCTGGGGAATGCCCGACGGGCCCATGGCGGAGCGGAGAACGGAGCCCAGTGTAGGGAGCACCCGGCCAGAGCTCTCAGGCCCAAACACCCAGGGGAGGACTGCCCAGGACCGATGGAGCCCATCCCAGGCACTTTGCCGCACGGCTGGCCGGAGGAGGGAGCCCCAGGCAGTGGGAAAGGTGGTGCCAGGTCCCAGCCCATCTGGTCCCTGGCTGAGAACCGCCAGCCCGGGAGCAGTTCCGGCATACCCTGTCCCTAGTAATCCGGAGGAAAGCTACCCTTCTTTCTGGTAACCCGTGCACACCGAGTGACGGAGGGGACCCAGGGTAGGGGGTGTCCGACCTCCTGGAGTCCTGGCTGGGATCGGGTAGGCGGGCGAGCCCTCATCGGGACTTCCAGGCCGGCCCGGCCATCTGGTCGCCCCATTGGAAAGCATTGCGCACGACCAGATGGCCGAGGGGAAAGGCGCGACCAGATGGCCGGGCCAGAAGGATGTCAATCTGCCCGCCCTGAGCCTTCGCCGGAGGGCTCCCGCCTGCCCATGCAGGGCTTGGGGGCTCTGCGTTCTGGGGGCTCGGAGACCCCAGCTGGGCCTCAGGCCCGGGGCTGAGAATGGGGGTCCCCGGCGGACCTCTGACCCGGGCCCATGACGGAGCTTAACCCATCCCTGGGCCCGCTCGGCGGTCCGGGGCCAGGCCACGCGGGAGAGGCCTCCACGGGCCTGCGTTGGGCCACCAAGGGCCCCGGCCTATGTTCCTGAACCCAATCTAGCTGGGGAAGCCCGCCCGGGGCCCAGGGCATGGGACGGAGCCCGGGGTGGGAGCACCCAGCCAGAGCTCTCGGGCCCGGATGCCCAAGGGAGGACTGCCCAGGACCGATGGAGCCCGTCCCAGGCACTTTGCCGCGCGGCGGGCCGGAGGAGGGAGCCCCATGCAGTGGGGAGGTGTTGTACGGGCCTAGCCCATCTGGTACCCACTGAGAACCGCCAGCCCAGGGGCGGTTCCGGCATACCCTGTCCATAGTAATCCGGAGGAAAGCTACCCTTCTTTCTGGTAACCCCTGCACACCGAGTGACGAGGGGACCCAGGGCACGGGGGCGCCCGACCTCCTGGAGCCCTGGCTGGGATCGGGGAGGCAAACGAGCCCTCATCGGGACTTCCAGGGCAGCCCGGCCACCTGGTCGCCCCATTGGAAAGCATTGCGCGCGACCAGATGGCCGAGGGGAAAGGCACGACCAGATGGCCGGGCCCGAAGGATGCCAATCTGCCCAGCCGGAGCCTTCGCGGGAGGGCTCCCGCTTGCCCTTTGGAGGGCTCGGGGGCCCTGTGTAGGAGAGTAGGATCTGCCTTGTATGGTTACCCCCACTTTTTGCTGATGTATCACTGTTTTTGACTTAGACTGACTGGGATCCGGCTATTCAGGACCCCAGTCTATCTGCTTTCTCCTATAAATTGATTACATGTACTTTACGTACACTCCAGATAAAATTCTGGGGTACCCTTATCAGTCCCTAGTATATGGTACACCATGTACCCAGGGCATAGGTACCCCAGAGGCCTCCCAGGGGCTGAAGCATGTATTGTGCCACCCCTGAGAGGCCATTCAAAATGGCACCACAGGTCTGCTACTGCAGCCTGTGTAAGGAGGTGCATGCACCACTTACTTAGATATAGGTTACCTATATCTATTCTAAATCACTACACATATAAACCTATCAGTCACCCCTATGGCAGGCCTTATCAATCCTGAAGGCAGGGTGCTGGGTTTTGTGTGAGAGGGTGCCCCTGCATGAGCAGAGCCCCTCTACAGCCTTCGGAATCTATTCTCCGGGGTTGTCTGTGATGCAGCCAACCATATATACTTAAGTGCATTATAACCTCGCAGTAAATGCTAACTTTAAAACGGCTGCTTAGAAACATGTCGTGTTGGGTGTCAAACACCTTGGAATCATACCTCCACACCAGTAACTGGTGTGGGAGGTATGATTCCTCCCTTGTAGAACCACTACTATGGGTCACTGGTCTACCCGGTACCAGCTTTCTCGACCTGGGCAGCACAAAATGGATGCTGCCAGCCACAGACACGAGTCTGCCCTCCTGCTGCTGAGCCAAGCTCGAGCAGAGGAAGGCCTGACAATAGGTTTCCTGTCACAGGGAGGTGTGACCACCTCCCAGACAGGCTTTAGTGTATTGGGGCTGGGTGGGTGCACTCTTAGAGTGCCAGAAAGTCTGCACTGGGGGCACATTTGGTGTCCCCATGCATAGTCCGGCTCAAACAAGTTGCAGGAGCCATTTGCTCCTGCTCTGGTGCGAAACTGGACAAAGGGCATGGGTGTAACCACCCCTCTGTCCTGACCCTCCCCTAGGAGGGACCCCAGAGTTACTCCAACCCCTTCCCTGGGTATAAAGTGGTAAACCCGACTACAGGATTTTGGATTTTACCTGGACTAAACTCTACAAGCAGAAACCAAGTACTTCGACGGTCTACACTTCGCTGGACGACAGAAAAATCTCCCTTGGAGTAAAGGAGTTACTCCCCTGCAGCAGCAGGCACATAAATGCATCTGACCAGTTTGCATCTCCCGAGCTCCTGAGGACTCCGAAGATTTCTGAAACACAGGAGGTGGGTTCCCGAGCATCACTGAGGTCGATCTACTCTTTCAGCAATCCTGAGACCAGTATCCCTTGTGGGGACCGTGCAACCCGAACCCCTGTGCACCGTGTACTTTTGCAGCACCATATGCTTTTTGGCAATCCCTGAGGCTGTGCTTTGGACTACGTGCAGTCCCAGCCCCGAGCAGCATTTCTACCAGAGATCTGCAGCCTCCACTCCACGAGTGCTCTGTGGGCTGGTGCTTTTTGATTCAGCTCGAGGTCCCTTTGCGATCCCTGGTCCGTTGGCCTGTGGGTCCTGACGAGGGTCACTTTGATTTTCCTTGGGCTTCCCTGGTTACTCCAGACGTGCCCTGACTCCCCATAGCTTGGAGAGTCTCCTGGACCTTGCTGGTCCACACTGTAACTTGTTTCCTCTGCCCGCATGGGTTGCCTTTGCCAAGGCTTGTTGGTGTTCAATCCGGACACTGACCCCTCAGCACTCGACATCCTTTGTGGGACAGCTCACCTCCGGACTTTGGTCATCGTCGACGTCTCCTGGTCCCTGTGGCTGCAGAGTCAAGCATCCTATCTTTACACCTGAAGCACCCGACATCGGTGGGCATTCGTCTATCGAGCCCCTGGTCACCCTGAAGTGACCCAGACTCTGTCCCCTCTGCTTTCAGGTTCTTCTCACCTCGGATACAGGCTTGGATTCCACTGAACACTTTTCATCTTCCCGGCAGCAGCACTTCTTCGCATCCCGCCATTGTAAACGACTAGGGTTTCCGACACCACTTGACCCCTATGCACCCGGCTCCTCTGGGATAGGTAACACGGGTACCTCGGTACTCACAAGGGTGCTGGCCTTAGAACCTTCTATTTTCCAAAGGGTTCGCTTGAAGTCCTCTCCGAAGTGTCCTTAAACTGTAATTTTCCAACCGCGACTTTCCCAATGAGTTGTTCGGAGCTCGCGTCTGTGTTCCCACACTGCACCCGTCCTCCGTGGGCTCCCTGTGTCCCTCCTTTGGGTGGTTCCTTGGGGTCCCAGCGATTCTATGTGCTCTAGGCACTGTGTCTAGTGAAGTTGTTGTTGTTATACCATTTTTTTTAGTATATGGTTCGGTCTCCCCCTGGAGCCCGCTGTGTATTGTGCTATTTACTGCCGTTCTATTGATTAAGTATTGTGTGCTTTATGTTCTAATCTCACATAGAGATTAGTAGAGAGTGTTTAGTAATAAATACATATTTTTTATATAACACTTGTGTGGTTCTCCTTTCATTTGGGCACTCAGGAGGTTCTGTTCTGGTAAAACAAGCTGCTTTACATTCCTTCAAGATTAAGCCTGAAGGCTGCTCTCCATAGCTACCACTAGGATAGCTTTCATAAAGGTTATCTTTGACCTAATCATCAATAAGGGTCGTTTGGACTGGTGCAAGGTGCCCACTTTAATTAGTGGACGGCATATACCAGGCCAACTTCTCACATTGGTGTGCAGCGGTTGGGATTCAAGCTTGCTATTGTTTTACCAGATAAATCTCATTGAGTGATTAACTGAAAACCACTAAAAGTATTAGGTACATATAATACATCAAGATTAGAATAAAGTAAGTTCTACTGAACTTGGAGGTGGGTAAGTCAAGGGTCTAGCACACCCTTTCTCCACCTCAAGAGAGTTTAGTCTCCACTAGGTTAGGCAGGTGCCTACACCACATAACACTAGTATGTCTTCTAGAGGAGAAGCCAGTGGCTCTCTGCCAACTAGGTATGACCATCTCTCATTCTAAGAATTGAGAAATATGTGTACATCTAGGAAGCTGAGGACAGGGAGAAGTGCAAGCACCCAATGTCTAATAGAGATGTTGCTCTTAGATGACCACAGAAAGACCCCAGGGTCTGATGAAGTAGAAAGAGTGGGTGGGACAGGAGATGAGATGAGGAAAGAGCAGGAAGTGAACACTTCTTTGATCTTGACGCAAACCCTGGCCAGGAGGATCAAGATGATCCTAACCTGGAAAATCCAACTCTTCCTTCAGGTGGGGGAGAATGCCTCAGTGGCCCTCTCTTTACTCCACCAGGAAGAGTACACAGTTTACCTAGAAGATCCAGAACTCCCTCTGTGGAGTCTAATCATTCAGGTACTTCTGTAAGGACCTCTGTATCTAATAGGAGAGAATCCTCTTATGATATGAAGTGCCAATTACTGGAGATTGAAAGAATCAAGATCAGGCTCAAGAAAGAGAAATTGGCCCTAGACAGGGAATCCTTAGAGCTCCAGAGAGCAACCAGAAGATTGGGACTAGAGTCCCATGGTGGCAGCAACAGTGTCCCTAGAACTAGAGAGTATTCTCGTGATCATAGGAACCTGAACAAGATAGTCCCTCTCTATCAGAGTGGGGATGACATCCACAAATGGATAACTGCACTAGAGAGGGCCTGTAAAGTACAGAGTCCCTCAGGAGCAGTGGGCAGCTATCTTGTGGCTCTCCTTTGCTGACAAAGGTAGAGATAAGCTCCTTACTGTTAGAGAAGAGGATGCAGACAATTACACAGTCTTGAAGAGTGCTCTCATTGATGGGTTTGGCTTAACCACTGAGCAATACAGAATTAAGTTCAGAGACACCCAGAAAGCACAGACTCAGGACTGGGTTGGCTTTGTAGATTGTGCTACTAAGGCTCTGGAAGGCTGGTTACTTGGCAGTAAAGTGTGTGATTTTAAAGGATTGTACAATTTAATTATGAGGGAGCAGATCCTTAATAATTGCCAAAATCAGTTGTTGCATCAGTACCTGGTGGACTCTGATCTGACCTCTCCCCAAGAATTGGGAAAGAAGGCAGACAAATGGGTCAGAACCAGGGTGAAGCGGAAAGCTCAGAACCAAGGTGGTGACTCTAAGAAGCAAGATTCTAAAACCTCAGACAAGGGTGGGGAGAAGGGTAAAGACCAGAAGTCTTCACAAGGGCCCCAAAAATCTGCATCTGGGGGGGAGTCACAATCAAACAAGGGTAAAGGCAAAAAGAAACCTTGGTGTCATATCTGTAAAGAGAAGACCCATTGGACAAAAGATGCCAATTGTCCAATGGCCAAGGAATCTACTCCTACCACCACTGCCCCTAAGGCAACTGTTCCCCCTAGCTCAGTTCCAAGTGGTGGTACACAGAATAAGGGTGTAGTAGGGTTGACCCTGGTATCTGAGATGGATTCTGGCCTAGTCAGAATTCCAACTCAGGCTGTGTTAGTCTGTGATGGAGGCATGGATATTGCCTCCTTATTTTTCAGTTCCAGTAATCTGGGCAAATACAGACAACAGCCTTTGATCAATGGCAAGGAGGCCATGGCATATAGGAACACAGGTGCAAGTGTCACCATGGTGACAAAAGAACTTGTGGGCCCTGACCAGATCATACTTGGTGAGATGTACCAAGTGACCAATGCAAGCAATGTCAGGACAGACCATTCCTTGGCAGTAGTGATTTTCACCTGGGGAGGGGTAACTGGCCCTAAGAAGGTTGTGGTAAGTGCAGACCTCCCTGTAGAATGCTTATTGGGCAATGATTTGGAGACTTCAGCATGGGCTGAAGTGGAACTCAGGACACATGCTGAAATGCTGAGCATCCCTGCAGATGTGTTTGCCATGACTAGGTCACAGGCAAAAATGTCTTCCACTGAACAGGCCCTGGATCCTGGAATAATGGACCAGGTGCCTTCCAAGAGAAGGAGCAGTAGGGGTAAGGCAGTGTCTTCCCCCCTGCCTCAGAGTGAGGATCAGTCTCTTGAGGGAGATGATCTTAGTCCTGAAGAAGGAACTGTCTCAGAGGAACTTGAACCTGATCAGGTTGAGTTCTTGGGGTCAGGGGGCCCTTCCAGGGCAGATCTGAGCCAGGAGCAGCTGAACTGCCCCTCTCTTGAACCCCTCAGACAGCAAGCTGCTGCTGAGGCTGCTGGGAGTGCCAGTGGGTCCCATATAATGTACTGGGATGATGGACTCTTATACTCAGAGGGTAGAGACCCCAAACCTGGTGCCACCAGGAGGTTGGTTATACCTCTGAAGTTTAGGGGCTTCCTATTGACACTGGCACATGATATCCCATTAGCAGGACACTTAGGCCAAAACAAGACCTGGGACAGACTTGTTCCTCACTTTCATTGGCCTCATATGTCAGAGGACACAAAGGAGTTTTGTCACTCCTGTATCACTTGCCAAGCCAGTGGTAAGGCAGGTGGTACTACAAAGGCCCCCTGATACCACTACCTGTGGTGGGGGTTCCCTTTGAGAGGGTTGGGATTTACATATTTGGTCCCATGGATCCTCAGACTGCATCTGGGCACAGATTCATACTAGTGGTGGTGGACCATGCCACTAAGTATCCAGAAGCAATTCCACTTAGGACTACCACAGCTCCTGTTGTGGCTAGAGCCCTCCTGGGAGTCTTTTCCAGAGTGGGTTTTCCTAAGGAGGTAGTATCAGACCGAGGTACAAACTTTATGTCTGGTTACTTGACTGCTATGTGGAAGGAGTGTGGAGTAAATTACAAATGTACCACCCCTTATCACCCACAATGCAATGGGGTAGTTGAGAGATTCAACAAAACCCTCAAGGGCATGATTAAAGGTCTCCCAGAAAGCTCAGGCGTAGATGGGACATCCTTTTGCCCTGCCTTCTCTTTGCCTACAGAGAGGTTCCTCAGAAGGGGGTTGGTTACAGCCCTTTTGAACTTCTGTTTGAACATCCAGTTAGGGGTCCTTTATTTCTAGTGAAGGAGGGATGGGAGTTACCTCTCAAACCCCCTAAACAGGATATTGTGGACTATGTACTTGGTCTCCGCTCCAGGATGGCTGAGTACATGAAGAAGGCATCCAAAACCTTGAGGCTAGCCAGGAATTGCAAAAGGCCTGGCATGACCAAAAGGCTGTTGTGACTGTTTATCAGCCAGGACAGAAAGTATGGGTGTTGTAGCCTGTGGCCCCAGCAGCCCTCCAAGACAAGTGGAGTGGACCTCATACTATCATTGAGCAAAAGGGAGAGGTTACCTACCTGGTGGACCTTGGAACTCCCAGGAGCCCCCATAGGGTGCTCCATGTGAACAGGCTCAAGCCATATGTGGACAGGGCAGACATGGGCTTGCTCATGGCTACTGATGAGGGACAGGAGAAAAAGAGTGATCCACTCCCTGACCTGCTCTCACAGAACCCTGATGATGGTTCAGTTGATGGGGAAGCCTTGGCAGGCAGCCTCACTGACTAGCAGCAAACTGATTGTAGGCAAGTCCTGAATAAGTTCAGACATATGTTTTCACTGACTCCAAGTCAGACTACCTGGTGCACTCATGAAGTGGATACCGGTGACAGTCGGCCTGTTAAAAATAAGATTTACAGGCAACCTGACCATGTCAGGGACTGTATCAGGACAGAAGTCCAGAAAATGTTGGATCTGGGAGTAATTGAGCACTCAGATAGCCCTTGGGCTAGTCCAGTAGTCTTGGTGCCAAAACCTCACACCCAGGGTGGTAAGAGAGAAATGAGGTTCTGTGTTGACTACAGGGGTCTCAATGCAGTCACTAGGACTGATGCCCATCCAATACCTAGGGCAGATGAACTTATAGATACTTTGGCCTCTGCCAAGTTTCTGAGTACATTTGACCTGACAGCTGGTTACTGGCAAATCAGATTAGCTGAGGATCCAAAACCAAAAACAGCATTTTCAACCCCTAGTGGGCACTACCAATTTGTGGTGATGCCCTTTGGCTTGAAGAATGCACCTGCCACTTTTCAAAGGTTGGTGAACAAAGTCCTTACAGGTCTGGAGGCCTATAGTGCAGCTTATCTAGATGATATTGCTGTCTTTAGCTCCACCTGGGAGGATCACCTGGTCCACCTGAGAAATGTTTTAGAGGCCCTGCAAAAAGCAGGCCTCACTATCAAGGCCACCAAGTGCCAGATAGGGCAGAGTAAGAATGTGTACCTAGGCCACCTTGTAGGTGGAGGTCAGGTTCAACCATTGGATAGCAAAATCCAGACCATCATGGACTGGGTTGCTCCCACTACCCAAACTCAGGTCAGAGCTTTCTTGGGCCTGACTGGGTATTACAGGAGATTTGTCAAAGGATATGGATCTATAGGGACCCCTTTGAATGATCTAACTTCCAAAAGAATGCCTAAGAAAGTTCAGTGGACAGTTAGCTGTCAAAAGGCATTTGATGACCTGAAGCAGGCCATGTGCACTGCTCCCATTCTGCAAAGTCCTGACTATTCCAAACAATTCATTGTTCAAACTGATGCATCTGAGTTGGGGGTAGGGGCTGTGTTATCACAACTGAATGAAGAGGGTCAGGATCAGCCAGTAGCTTTTATTAGCAGAAGGCTGACCCCCAGAGAGAAACGTTGGTCAGCTATTGAGAGGGAAGCCTTTGCTGTGGTTTGGGCCTTGAAGAAGCTGAGGCCATACTTGTTTGGCACTCACTTCATTGTTCAGACAGACCACAAGCCCCTCTTATGGCTAAAACAGATGAAGGGTGAAAACCCCAAACTTTTGAGGTGGTCCATCTCTCTACAGGGGATGGACTATACGGTGGAACATAGACCTGGGAGTAACCATGCCAATGCAGATGGACTCTCAAGATATTTCCACTTAGAACATGAGGACTCAACTGGTCATGGTTAGTTTAATGTCCCTGCGGTTGGGGGGGGGGAGGGGTTGTGTAGGAGAGTAGGATCTGCCTCGTATGGTTACCCCCACTTTGTGCTGATGTATCACTGTTTTTGACTTAGACTGACTGGGATCCTGCTATCCAGGACCCCAGTCTATCTGCTTTCTCCTATAAATTGATTACATGTACTTTAGGTACACACCAGATTGGATTCTGGGGTACCCTTATCAGTCCCTAGTATATGGTACACCATGTACCCAGGGCATAGGTACCCCAGAAGCCTCCCAGGGGCTGAAGCATGTATTGTGCCACCCCTGAGAGGCCATTCAAACTGACACCACAGGTCTGCTACTGCAGCCTGTGTAAGGAGGTGCATGCACCCCTACTTAGATATAGGTTACCTATATCTATTCTAAATCACTACACATATAAACCTATCAGTCACCCCTATGGCAGGCCTTATCAATCCTGAAGGCAGGGTGCTGGGTTTTGTGTGAGAGGGTGCCCCTGCATGAGCAGAGCCCCTCTACAGCCTTCGGAATCTATTCTCCGGGGTTGTCTGTGATGCAGCCAACCATATATACTTAAGTGCATTATAACCTCGCAGTAAATGCTAACTTTAAAACGGCTGCTTAGAAACATGTCGTGTTTGGTGTCAAACACCTTTGAATCATACCTCCACAAAAGTAACTGGTGTGGGAGGTATGATTCCTCCCTTGTAGAACCACTACTATGGGCCACCGGTCTACCCGGCACCAGCTTTCTCGACCTGGGCAGCACAAAATGGATGCTGCCAGCCACAGACACGAGTCTGCCCTCCTGCTGCTGAGCCAAGCTCGAGCAGAGGAAGGCCTGACAATAGGTTTCCTGTCACAGGGAGGTGTGATCACCTCCCAGACAGGCTTTAGTGTATTGGGGCTGGGTGGGTGCACTCTTAGAGTGCCAGAAAGTCTGCACTGGGGGCACATTTGGTGTCCCCATGCATAGTCCGGCTCAAACCAGTTGCAGGAGCCATTTGCTCCTGCTGTGGCGTGAAACTGGACAAAGGGCATGGGTGTAACCACCCCTCTGTCCTGACCCTCCCCTAGGAGGGACCCCAGAGTTAGTCCAACCCCTTCCCTGGGTATAAAGTGGGAAACCTGACTACAGGATTTTGGATTTTACCTGGACTAAACTCTGCAAGCAGAAACCAAGTACTTCGACGGTCTACACTTCGCTGGACGACAGAAGAATCTCCCTAAATGCATCTGACCGGTTTGCATCTCCCGAGCTCCTGAGGACTCCGAAGATTTTTGCAACACAGGAGGTGGGTTCCCGAGCGTCACTGAGGTTGATCTACTCTCTCAGCAATCCTGAGACCAGTATCCCTTGTGGGGACCGTGCAACCCGAACCCCTGTGCACTGTGTACTTTTGCAGCAGCATATGCTTTTTGGCAATCCCTGAGGCTGTGCTTTGGACTACGTGTAGTCCCAACCCCGAGCAGCATTTCCACCAAAGATCTCCGGCCTCCACTCCATGTGTGCTCTGTGGGCTGGTGCATTGTGATTCAGCTTGAGGTCCCTTTGCGATCCCTGGTCCGTTGGCCTGTGGGTCCTGGTGAGGGTCACTTTGATTTTCCTTGGGCTTCCCTGGTTGCTCCAGACGTGCCCTGACTCCCCATAGCTTGGAGAGTCTCCTGGACCTTGCTGGTCCACACTGTAACTTGTTTCCTCTGCCTGCGTGGGTTGCCTTTGCCAAGGCTTGTTGGTGTTCAATCCGGACACTGACCCCTCAGCACTCGACATCCTTTGTGGGACAGCTCACCTCCGGACTTTGGTTGTTGTCGACGTCTCCTGGTCCCCGTGGCTGCAGAGTCAAGCATCCTATCTTCACACCTGAAGCACCCGACATCGGTGGGCCTTCGTCTATCGAGCCCCTGGTCACCCTGAAGTGACCCAGACTCTGTCCCCTCTGCTTTCAGGTTCTTCTCACCTCGGATCCAGGCTTGGATTCCACCGGACACTTTTCATCTTCCCGGCAGCAGCACTTCTTCGCATCACGCCATTGAAAACGACTATGGTTTCCGACACCACTTGACCCCTATGCACCCGGCTCCTCTGGGATAGGTAACACGGGTACCTCGGTACTCACAAGGGTGCTGGCCTTAGAACCTTCTATGTTCCAAAGGGTTTGCTTGAAGTCCTCTCCGAAGTGTCCTTAAACTGTAATTTTCCAACCGCGACTTTCCCAAAGAGTTGTACGGAGCTCGCGTCTGTGTTCCCACACTGCACCCGTCCTCCGTGGGCTCCCTGTGTCACTCCTTTGGGTCCCAGCGATTCTACGTGCTCTAGGCACTGTGTCTAGTGAAGTCGTTGTTGTTATACCATTTTTTTAGTATATGGTTCGGTCTCCCCCTGGAGCCCGCTGTATATTGTGCTATTTACTGCTGTTCTATTGATTAAGTATTGTGTGCTTTATGTTCTAATCTCACATAGAGATTAGTAGAGAGTGTTTAGTAATAAATACATATTTTTTCTATAACACTTGTGTGGTTCTCCTTTCATTTGGTCACTCAGGAGGTTCTGTTCTGGTAAAACAAGCTGCTTTACATTCCTTCAAGATTAAGCCTGAAGGCTGCTCTCCATAGCTACCACTAGGATAGCTTTCATAAAGGTTATCTTTGACCTAATCATCAATAAGGGTCGTTTGGACTGGTGCAAGGTGCCCACTTCAATTAGTGGACGGCATATACCAGGCCAACTTCTCACACTCTGCTTCCTGGGGGCTCATCAGAGCCCCTAGCTGGGTCTCGGGCACGGGGTTGCAAGGGGGGGCCCCGACGGACCTCTGACCCGGGGCCCGCAGGCCCCTTGACACGCAGGCGAAGCGGGGGAGGCCTGCCCTGGCCCGATGGACCCCTGTGACGGGCACCCAGACCCTCGGCTGACCACAGGACGTGGGCTCCCGCACCCCAGGGCCCGCCGGAGCCCAGGACCCCGGAACCGGTCCCCGCTTCTGAACCCAGCCAGGCCCGGGAGGGGGGGCAGCCTCCCCGGGCACCAGGGACCCCTGTCCCGGGCAGGTGGCCCCTTGGCAGGCTGCAGGACGGGGGCTCCCACACCCCAGGCCCTGGCCGAAACCCAGGCAGGCCGGGGGGATCTGGGAGCCTGCCCGGGCACAAGGGACCACCGTCCCGGGCACACGGACCCTCGGCTGGCCGCAGGACGTGGGCTCCTGTTCCACGGATTTTTTCCATAACTCCGTGGAACTCCGCATAGTGGCACCACGCCAATTCTGCCCTGGGTTAATCATGGCCCCTAGTGCCTGCAAGGTAGCTGCACTTGTGACTGCTTGCTTAGTGGCAACATATAGCAATTGTCGGTGTTCAGTGGGTTTCCTAGAGCTTTTGGCCCCTGTGCCTGTGCACCTGCCGAACCACCCAAATGACAGCCCTAGTGCCTGCAAGGTAGCTGCACTTGTGACTGCTTGCTTAGTGGTAACATATAGCAATAATCGTTGGTCATTAGGCTTCCTAGAGCTTTTGGCCCCCGTGCCACTGCACCTGTTGCACCATCCAAGTCATGGCCCAAGTGCCTGTAAGGTAACATAAGAAAATCATTTATATCCAGTAATGTATGTGTTCCGAAAAAGGCACAGTTACAGATGGGATACATAATTATTGTGTAGGTAAACATAAACACAAAAGCTTTCATAAAAAAGTGCCTTTAAACGTATCCAACTCTCCAAAACCAGTTGCCACAGATGTCATAAATAAAGCATATCCTTTACACATCAAAGTGAAAACCAAGCATTGTTAAATTGTGTTACAATGTGGCTGGCCCTTTCCTGTGTAAAGATCTTATACTGTGCTTGACAGTGAATGGGTCATTAACAGTGTAAATTGCCCAAGATCAACATAAGTTTGGCTGATGCTGAAACTGAAATGTGGTTGTGTACTTTGTTCCTTAAAAGGCATTTCACAAATTAAATGGACTCACCAATGAAGAGGAATTTTGCGAACAACGTGCAGATGAAGAACGAAAAACCTTTTGAGATGGTTACGTCTAAAATAAAATTTGAAAAAGGGGCACAAGCAGGCTCCATGGAGAAAGTGCGCATCATTCCACTTTCCTATAAACGCTCTCACTTTGAAGTGAGCCGAAAGCAAAATAACCAGGCTCCCATGAAACACACAGCTTGACATTTGACTTTGGTCTTTGGATGCCCAGCAAACATGACGAGATAAGATTAAGATGTAAAGGCCTGTTGACAGAAAACGAGCTGGTGGAAGAACATAGTGAACACGGCTTTCTCATCGGGGGACAAACTGAACACCCTAAAGCAAAAAAAGCCAGCACATGGGAAGCAAGAAAATGTGAGTTACAAAGCACTAAGCTAATGGCAATCGACTGGCAGAAAGCATTCCCAGATCAACGTTCTGAAACTCCCCAAGATGTCTTTCGCATACCACGCAGCTGCGCTGTATGGTAGGCTGCGACCTAAAAAAGAGGTAGGGTAGGCACACTCTGATCCCCACACCTCAAGCTCCCCCAGGTCACAGTGGTTGGACCCTAAGGCCCGCTCTCTTTGAATAAAAAAAAAAAAAGCACACACACGTTACAGAAAGCTGAAGACTGCCATTTCTCCTTAAGTGCGGACATGGTTAAATTATGAGGAAAATATTTGAAGGTCTACTGTATTTTTTCCCTCATATTCACCTCATGAGTTTGTAAGGAGGAAGCATGTTGTGAATGAACCATCTCAGCAATTCTGAGTCTAGGAGGAGTTAGGACAGCCCTAGACTTTTCCCAAACCTTTTGAAGAGTGGTGTCGTTTGATGGCGACTGCGGCATTCTATTGGATGGGGAGTGGCTTACTGGGTGGAAGTTTGGGCTCGTGCTCAGGGAGGGACCTGACAGGTCTCTCAGTGGGCAATCTGCAGCTGGCTACGTGCCCAATGGATGTTAATAGATGGGACAGCAGCCTGAGTTGCTTCCTTGCCAAATTAGTTTTTCTGTCCCTCGGTGAGAGCCAAAGGGCATGCTTTATTGGGACGGAGTCTGCAGTTTTACTTAAACTCACAGCTGACTCCGGCATGGCCCACACCGCCACACGACACATATTTCCCACAAGCAAAATGCGTGTGCCAGTTATGAAACTGCTGGTTGCATAACGTTATCTTTCTTGCATTCTCATAAAGACAGGGGTAGCAATCCCACGACCACAACTTCGAGCGAGTAAACCTGGAGCTCCCAGGTCACTCTTTGCCTTCAGGGCCCACCCGAGGTGTGTGGGGGGGCGAGAATGCTGGTTAGATAAGAGCGGCGGTGGGCGGCGCGAGCTACGCAGCGCGACGTCGGGCAGTGACAGTGAGTGGGAATAACAAGGGAGGGGTAGTCCTGTTGGCAGGCAGAGATAGGGGCACCCCGGGAGAGTTGTGATCAGTCACTGAAAACAAGTTATTCGTTGTGGGACAGCTTCCTCGTGAGGTGCAGTGACTGGATTTTTACATTTTTACTGCACTATTGAGCATAAATGATCTGGCACACCGCACACTGCGTGTTGTAACATTGCTACAGACATTTCCGGGGCTGTCGTATTTTGTCAGTTGAATATCCGACCACAAAAGTAGTAGAGCACAACGCCTATAGTATAAAAAAATATATATTAAAATTACTTATGCACCAGGTAACTACCGGCATGCAGCTTTCTGTCGGGCGGGCATGTTTCAGTGCACGCTTCCGGCAGGGGGCAGGGCCTTGAATTCATGTTGCCTACACAGGCAGTGCCATAGAGTGAGGCAGGTCTGGGGTATAGAGCCTCCTCGGAGCACTGGCGTAGCAAGGGGGGGGGCGGTACGCCCCGGGCGGCACGAGATTTGGGGGCGGCAGGTAAATTTATCGCCAGCACCCCCCCCCCCACCCCCCCTGCTCTTAGGCGCTCGGCGGCGGCAAAAGGCAGGGACCGCCACGGGCGGCAGAGTGCCTAGCTACGCCACTGCCTCGGAGGCATAGTTCAGCAATTGAAAACGTTGGACTGCAAGAAACTGTAGCCTCAGGTAGCAGCGCCAAAATTACCTAGGGCAGCAGCATTCCACCCCCATCAGAAAGACAAAGGATAGGTCAGCTGGCTATAACTGGAGAATGTTTAATTAGGGCCCTCGGACAGGAGCATTCTTGCACTGATTTGCTGCAAAAAGTCTGGGCCACGTTTCATAACGACCAACGGCCTTCTAGAACGATGCAGAGTAAACAAAATAGTTACTTACTCGACCAACCAGAAAGCGCTTTGAAGACTAGTCAAAGTGTAGAAAAAGTGTTAAAGAAAAACCTACAAGCCAATGCAGTGAATCCAGTACACTTTTCAAGACCCTGGTTAATGTGGGGTTCTACAATGTGGTTGCCTCGTGAAGGACTGGACACAGCCTTTATGGGTAATTACTACAGCTTTATTTAACTAATTTGCCGGTACAGGAGGGGAGGACACGTCCTGCTCTCCCCGGTCGCCCTCCTCTCAGTACACGCCCCCGCGTCACGTCCTCGCGGCGCGTGCCGTCGGGTCACGTGATCGCCAGGGGCTAGACCGCGACCCTACACATCTCCCCCTTTACACATGGCAAAGTGAATAAGGAGAGAGAGAGAGAGAGAGAGAGAAAAAACACACGATTCACAATTGATAGTCCTTGAGGTGTTTCGGTAGCTTCACCGCACGGCCCTTCCGGGTGTGCGTTCCAGTTCTTTGTTCCTGTCTCTCACAGGGTCCCTCCTGTCCCCTGTTGTCTTCCTGGTCGTTGCGGGCAACGTTTGATTCTTCACTGCGGCTGCCCCCTTCGGCCGCTTCCGGTTCGGGTGGCTGGTGTGTCGGTTGTGTGGGTGTTTGTCCCTCTCTGTTGGTTGGCCTAGCAGCATTCTCGTGATCTGTAGGGGTTGCTGGTGTTTCCTCTGTGCTGGGGCCCTCCTCTAGGTCGCTGTTGTTGGTGCCCCAATGCAAGATCTTGTTGCACTTGGCCATTCTGGATTGTGACCAGATCTTTCCGTCACTTAGTAGGGCTGAGCGGTTGTATGCCTCCACCACCCGCAGGGGCTCACTGAACTTGCTGTCACCCTTTGGTCCTGGGTGGCCCTTTTTGACTCGGACCCACTCCCCCTTCGTCAGGACTGTATCGCGTACGCTGTTCCTCTTGTCATAGTGTGCTTTATAAATACTTTGTGCCTTCGCGATGTTGCTACGGACAATGGCTGGGGACCATTTGCTTTGGAGTGTCATGGACATCCAGGCTGCGTTGTCCCTGGTGAAGGGTTCTCTGCCTCTCAGGATTTTAAACGGGCTGTATCCTGTTAAGGTGGGTGTGATTCGGTAGGCCCATACCGTCTTCCTGTCTTCAGCTTCCCAGTTCTTGCCAGCCCCGATGGCAGCTTGGATGGAGCCCATGATCACCCTGTTGAATCGTTCCACTTGGCCGTTCCCGGCTGGGTGATAAACCGGCGTGCGTTTCGTCTGGATGCCGTTTCTGGTGTTGAAGGCTGTCCATTTCGTGGAGGTGAACTGGGGGCCATTGTCGCTGGTGATGGACTTGGGGATGCCCTCCCGCAAGAAGAGGTTGGTGAGGAAGCTGATGATGGCATCGGAATCCGCCGATTCACAGATTTCCACTTCTGGCCACTTGGAATAGCGATCCACGACCACGATGAGGTGTTTGGGTGTGCCCCAAGCATCGAGGACTGGGCCTACTATGTCGATGGACAAGGCTTCCCACGGGTTGCCTGGGGTGGAGAACTCGCCCAGGGGGGGCCTCATAGTAACGAGGGTTTTGTCCGCTCTCGCACAGTGGGCACAGTCCCTTACGAACCTTTCTATTTGGATGTCCATGGCTGGCCACCAGTATAGCAGCTTCATCCGTCTTTTGGCTTTGACGATGCCCAGGTGGCCTTCATGGTTGATGTGAAGGATGCGGTCGTGCAGGGCCTTCGGGGGTACCACTTTGTCTCCTCGGAGCAGGAAGACCGAGTCCTCGCCGAGAGAAAGTTCTTCGCGGACTTCCCAGAAGTGTCGGACAGCACTGTCAAGGTGTTTCTTTTCCGGCCAGCCGCGCATCACATATTCCTTGACCAGGCTCAGCGTGGAATCCGTCGTGTACGCTTCAGCCCAGTCCTGCCCGCTGATTGTGTGTTCATGATCTGCCAGGAATGCTACGCTGTAGTCCTCCCATTCTGACACCGTGACTGGGTCATTCAAGGCTGCTGCCCTACTTAGTAAGTCCGCCACCCTGTTTTGCGGACCTGGAATGTGTTCCACATCGTACACAAAGTCCAACAGGCGCAGTGTCATTTTGGCTATCCGCGGGGTGGCCGTTGCATTGCAGCTGGAGGTGAGGACTTTGATGAGGGGCTTGTGGTCGGTCCGGAGTGTAAAGCGCGACCCCCATAGGTATTGCCGGAATTTCTCCATCGCCCAGACGACGGCCAACATTTCCTTTTCAATCACGCTATATCGTTCTTCGCTGGGGGTGAGGGAGCGTGATGCGAACCCCACCATGGTGGTAGCGCCGTTTATGGCCTGCTGGGAGAGGACTGCCCCTAGACCTTTTTCGCTAGCATCCGTAGTGAGGATGCTGGGCGCGGTGCTGTCGAAACCCTGTAAGGGGACTGCCTTGCAGATGTCTTTTTTGATGACTGCGAATTCTCTTTCTGTCTCTGCCGTCCCGGCGAAGCTGTTCCTTTCTTTGAGGAGCTGTTGGAGGCTGTGGGTTTTTGTGGCAAAGTTTCTCACAAATTTGCTGTAAAACTCCACTAGCCCCAGGAACGAGCGGACCTCATCTTTGGTTTTCGGGGAAGGAGCTGCCAGGATGGCTTCAACATTAGCTGTTTTGGGGGTGATTCCCTCCTGGTTGATCTCGTGTCCCAGGTATGTGACCTTATTGAGGCCAAATCTGCACTTTTCTAATTCAGCCGTGAGGCCATTGGTCGCTAACGTTTGAAGGACGGCTCGCAAGATGTTGTCGTGTTCTGTGCGTGTTTTCCCCATGACCAGGATATCATCCTGAAAGTAGAGCACCCCTCTGACGGTTTGGAACAGTTTGTGCATGAGCTTTTGGAAAACCGCCGCTGCTGAAGCGAGCCCAAAGGGCATGCGTTTAAACCTGTAGCAGCCGAAAGGCGTTATGAAGGAGGTCAGGTGCCTGCAGGATGGGTGGAGAGCAATCTGGTGGTACGCGGCCTTGAGGTCGATGGTAGAGAACCATTTGATCCCCGTTGTCTGGGCGAGCAGTTCACTGATTCTAGGCAACGGGAATTTTTCCACGGCGATGTTCTTGTTGAGCTCGCGGAGATCCACGCAGAGACGGATCTTCCCACTTGGTTTGCGTGCCACTACTACGGGTGCGAGCCATTCCGCACATTCAATCGGTTCGATTATTCCGCTGTCCTCCAACCTCTTGAGTTCCACCTGGACTGCCTCCCGGCAGTTGAATGGAATGTTCCTGGCTTTGTGGACCACTGGCACCGCTCCTTCCTTGAGAACGATCTTATGGGTGTACTTGCCCAGTTTGCCAATGCGGTCGCTGAAGACGGTGGGAAAGGCCGCTTGGAGGGCTGTAGGCCTGGCAGTGTCCTCAGTCAGTAGTACTTGCGTGTCGCCTCCGGGATGGAGTTGGATACCCAACGCTCCTTGGTCCGCCCAGCCCAGTACCGACGGGCCCTTTTGTGCCACGTACAGTTTTGCTGTGGTGCTTCGACTTTCAAACTGGAACGGGAACTCCCTGAAGCCGACCATGGGGATCCTTTCACCTGTGTATGTGACTGGATGGACATCTGTGGGGCGGAGGTGGGCTCCCACTACTTGAACGAAGTCTCTGTCCCACACCTGTTTCTGGATGATGGTGTATGGCGACCCGGAGTCTGCCACCATGATAACTGGTACACCCCCTATTGTCACCGTGCAGGTGGGTCATCTGGTAGTCGCACCGCCTATGTCCAAGATTTGCTCTTCAATGCAGAGGACGCTGTCTGGGTCCGATAGTTCCTCCTCCTCTTGGGCTTCCGAGGCCTCCTGGACGTACTTTACCGCCGAGGATTGGGACCTTCGACGGCAGACCTTACTAAAATGTCCCTTGATGCCGCAGAAGGAGCATTTGACGTGAAACGCAGGGCACTTGTTGTCGTTGCCCATGTGGGAGTGGCCGCCGCATCTGTAGCAAGCGCCTTGTCCGCCTTGGGGTGTGCGACTGGGGCGGTTGGTCCGAGACGTCGTCGGACGGGGCGCCGCCTGTGAAGTGCGTGGCGGTGGGGTCGGCCGATTGGAAATTTTGCACACCGTGGCAGGCGGTGCTGAGTCTTTTTTCGCGGCGAGGGCGCACCGTTTGGATAACTCCGCCCGTTTCACGATGGCGATAATCTCTGGGAGAGGTGCTTCGCCACTGACCCATAGCTTCTCCTGAACACTGGTGTGGGTGGAGTGCATGATGATTTGGTCTCTGATGAAGTCGTCGTGGAGAGCCCCAAATTTGCAGTTGATGGCCAGCTTCCTGAGGGCCGCCACGTAATCCTCTACTGATTCCGTCTCCGCCTGTTTTCGTTGGAAGAAGTTGTAGCGGTCGATGGCTGTGCACACCACAGGCTGGTAGTGGGTGTCCAGGTCGTCCAGTGTGTGTTGGAAGACGTCGTCGTCCGTGGGTGCGCTCGTCTTCTTTAGCATCTGTTCATACACTCGCAGGCACTCCGGCCCTAGGTTGTGTAGTAGGATCTTTTTTCGTCGCTTGCTTGAGAACTTGACCTCGCCTTCATCTTCCAGCGCTGACAGGTAATTCAGGAAGTACCCCTTCCAGTCCGCCCACTTCATGGTGGGTTCACCGGGCTTGGGCAGGAAGGGGACTGGGTTGGTTAAGGAGAAGGTTTGGGCACACATGGTGCGTGCAGGTCGGTCGGCTGTAGGGCTGTCGGAGCGCGTGGGGCTCTGATGGGGACTGGTAGGCGTGGACACGCCCTCACATGGGCCCGGAGGAACTTGCTGCTGGGTTGCAGGCGGCCCTGCGTTCTCCAGGGCTCACTGTTGCCTGTGGCGACGCTGTAGTGGTGGCTGGGGTCTCCGGATATCCTTGTGGGAGGTTGTGAGGAGCCTCTGCTGGCGCAGGGAGGAGTCTGGAGCAGATTGCTTGGGCCCGGCTCCCTTGTGTGTCTGGGTGTGCTACGTGCCTCTGGTGAATGGCAGGAGGGGGTCCCTGGTACCTCGGCTCCTGTGGCCCAGGAGTAGCACCCCGTCGGCGCTGGGCTCTGGGAGAGCGATCTGGTGCGCGCGCCTAGCGCATGGTGGGCAGGGCCATGTTGTAATCGCGCCGGGATAGAGGCGCCCCGCTCCGGTATGTGCGCTCTGGTAGCGCTGCTGTGAGCTCGTGCACGGCGGCGCGGGAAGTGTAGTGCAGCCGTGAGTATCATCCGGAGGACCGCGTGGGCCCTCCCCTACCTGTCCGACGCGTAGTGGGGCGGTGTGCCGGTTCGTCCGCCTCGTCGCCACTGTGGGGTTCTACAATGTGGTTGCCTCGTGAAGGACTGGACACAGCCTTTATGGGTAATTACTACAGCTTTATTTAACTAATTTGCCGGTACAGGAGGGGAGGACACGTCCTGCTCTCCCCGGTCGCCCTCCTCTCAGTACACGCCCCCGCGTCACGTCCTCGCGGCGCGTGCCGTCGGGTCACGTGATCGCATGGGGCTAGACCGCGACCCTACAGTTAACTAATATCAAATTGCAGTTCGGAAAATGAATAGCGCTTTGCGTAAGAGAACAAGGCAGAACAAGAGTGCACAAGGTTTCACCTTTCTACTTCCCACAGTTCCAGATCAGTTAAAGTTAGACACTGTTTCTCATTCCTGACACCAATCACTTACCTGAAGAGCTGAGGAGGGCAGGAGAGATGGGACAAGGAGAGAGAAAAGGAGGGGATACATCGAGAGAACGAAGAAGCCGCCCTGTCGGTGGAATGTTCCCCTCTAATCACTAATATCACACTGGACAGAGCACAAGTGCGTGCTTAGTGGATGGCCAACAAGTTAGGAGAGAAAGAGGGTGAGATGTATGGAGGCGGAGGAAGACGAGGGGTCAGGAATGCAGCTGGGAGGGTAGGCCGTAGAAGTCTGGGAAGGGAGAGGGAGAGGGAGCGCAACGAGAGTGGGGTACATCCACTGTTCGAGCCCCAGGTTTAACAAGCTCAAATCTTTCAGTCTTCCATATACTGAACAATTCTTACACAGCATGCATTAACAAGTACAAAACTGCCTCAATTTGCCAGCATGGGCCAATTTTTGAACTATCTAATTAATGAATAGGAGCCACTTTTATTTGGGTGCCCAGATCTGTTTTCCGCCCTAATTCGATCCTGTCAGCAGAGCAGTACCTAAAGGAGCAACTGAAAGACAGTATACTGCCCTGTATTGTTTCTTGTGTGGCACTCCTCGCTGTGATGCATGCATGTATTGTTAAAAAGTAGAACTCCAAGTCTGTGTGTCGTTTCGAGGTCTTTAATCTGGCAGCAAAGTATTGCCAACCTCTTGCAAGAAAGCAGGAGAAATGCTCTTCTGCATTCCACAGGTAACTGTTCCCATAGAAGGCTGGTCAATATAAACAAATACAGCATCGACACGATTACAATATAATGACTATGCAACATGTATCTTTTCGTTTCAGATTTGATTCGTGAAATTCTTTGAGCACCAGGTGCCGTTTACAGTGAGCCCTGATGCAATAGTTTAGACTAAGCTTTTGCAAAAGCTAAAATGTAACTCTGCAACCCACCTTGGCGATAATGTACACCTGATAGACTGCTAGAGGGAGGGTGACCACTGTTCCAAGTATCATGGTGGCACAGATGATGTTTGCCCACTGTAGCAAGCCTGTGTCTTCCTGGAGAGCGAGCAGCATGTTTTCTGTCAGGTGGACAGGGGCGGTGTCGGCCACGCTTTCATACCAGCCCATACCACCACCAACCCCGCTGTTGCTGTCTGCAGGCACCGAGGGTGCCAGTAAACAGGACGTCTTCACCATAGTCCTCTTCTGGCAGTGCACTGGTAGGCATGGTCCCAGGAACTGCCGGTCAAGGTCTTTAAAGTGAAGGCTGAAGATGCTCCTTGCAGGTTTGCCAGGGAAAACTAATCAAAAGAAAGTTTGTGCTGATTGACAGAAGAAGCAACTGTGTTAGGGAAGACTGGTTGGGTGTACAGTGGCATCAATCTCACGACTGGCTAAGGAAAATAAGACCCGCCCTAGAAAAGCACTTGCCACTCCAGAAGTAAAAGCATGAAAATACCGTTCTGCGCAGGAAGTACCTGCACAGCCGCATTTGAGCTGCCATTCAATCTTGATGCACTGACTCTTTGCCAATTAAAGTGTTTGGCTATGTCTGAGTTACTCCTGATCCACTGTTATCCCATAAGGCGCAAAGACATGGATAGATAGATGGATGCGCAGGACTTCTCTCACTAGAGCCTTTTTCTGGAGCCCGGATGCTTAGAGAACAAGCGTGTGCTATGCTAATTAAAAAAAAGGCATGCGGCCGCCATGCTCAAAGATGAAGCACGATGAATGAAGCATGGCAGCCGTGAAGCGGGCGCCGAGCTGATAAAAGAAAGGCGTGTGGCCACCATGCTTAAACATGAAGCACTTCGGCCATGAAGCAGGTGCCATCTGATTAAGGAAACACTGCTTTGGAGCGACACGGGGGTAGGTGGGAGCGGGCATGCATTGACATGGGAGGAGGTAGGAGGGACGAATGCTCCATTAAGATGCAAGCAGCCACAGGCACCGAAGCTGAACTCAGGCAAATAGTAACACGAGTAGGAAACAAAACAAATAGTCACCCAAATGAACAGATAAACAACCATAGCATAAAGATACACTACTTGGTCCCTTCTGCATAGGAGCAAACGAAAGACAAAAAGGAGGGACAAAGAGGAAGAATTCACCATTAGCAAGCCAGCATTTTGGAATGACAATCCAAGTAACAAATAGGAATCAATGGGTGGTCTGTAAAGTCACAAAGTCAATATAGCATGTCTCGTAGAGACAGCGCATGCGCTGCCTAGGCTCGACCTAAAAATAATCGACAAAGACATAAAGCAGGGTAGCTCTGGGATATGCATGCCTTTTGGATGCACTTAAAAGACACAGTCAAGCACACAGCCTGTAGCAATGTTAGTCTACTATTAATCACTGATATTTTGATTAGATTTGGAGTTTGTTCAGCTGAACATGCACACTGAGGAGCTTCTTCGTGCTAAAAACCACAACCCTAAAAATAAAAGATGTGAACATGAGAAGAAGGATTAAAGAGAAGAAAAACGTCTTCATGGCTTGCCTACATACAAGATGGCTTTAAAGACTCCACAGTTGGACTGACCTGTCATTACAAAGCTTAAGTGCAAGAAAGTTGAGAGTGTAGCCTCCTCATTGCATATACTTAATGGGAGGAGTGCACATAAGAGAGTGTGCTTCTGCACAAAGGTCTGAGGGTTCAACAGTGAAAACAATGCCTGCTAGGACAAGAGGAACCACATCCAAAATAAGTTTTATGTTGCCAGTTCCAAAGTACACTTTATGTTTCCACATCCATTGTACACCTTGTGAAAAAGTCATCACGCATGAAAAACAGATGAGTCATGATGCATTGGCAGCCCAACATGATGCTGTATACATATGTCATGATGTGGCTCCCATTTTGTTTTGTTTTTACTTTACCTATCAAAAATAACAGATGCCCATCTTGGAGTGGTAAATAAAAAACTTAAATGTGTGCTAAATTTCATTATCACAAAGGAGCGTCATACAGCTGCCCAGCCTTCCTAAGAAGTTCAATTAATTGAATTAAAAAACACGGAATGAGGCAGTACCAAAGGAGTGGGGAGATTGGGAGCAATCCATTAAATGCCAGCAGCAATGAATAGGAAAAGGCAGGGGAGCCACATAGGCGGGGTTATTAAAAAAAAGGCAAGTGGGATGGAGAGGCGTGGGGAGAGCAATGGAAGATCAGAGGGGCTGGGAGAGCCACACGGACTGCACAGGGGGGGAGTATGAAGGAGGAAGCAGTATACCAGGGAGATTACAAGAAATGGTGTTAGCATTGCACTGACACAGAATGCTAACAGCAATAGAAAGAAGAAGATTTGGAATGTAAGCTGTTGAAGGATACAAGTCATTCACTAAAAAGGATGGTAAAAAAAAGCTATGCTCCAGGGGAGAGACAAGCAGAAGAGGAAGAAGGAAAGCCATGAAATTAGAAGCAAGGAACTGAGATTGACAACAAAGCCAACCAATAATTAGCAATTGACTGGGTCCACTCTAAGCATTGGTATTGTCCAACAACAGACAGCTAAGGTTGTCTGTAGGTGAGACCTAAAAATGTTGGACATGCAGGACTGAGACAAAGTGAAGTATACTTTGAACCTAGTGCTGCCCATGGTTATCATAGACCCCTCCTACGATCTTGTCTCGTCAGATCTCCTGGGCTGCCTCTACCCACAGGTAGCAGCAGCACCAGGAACAGGCCCAGCCAGGAACCTGCAGTGCTGCTGACCATTGCTGCACCTAGAGCTGAATAATGAGAGGCATATCATGAGATACAAAGGCTATAGCATCCCTTTTAAATTGAATCAAATGAGATGACCTGTGACTGGGCCTGGCACATTCAAAGGCCCACTATGAAGATGATACGCAGCTGTTCCTCCCTTTCGAAAAAGAGTTCTTGGACTCCTTGGAGTCATTTAAACTCTATCTGAGCTCGGTCCTGGATTGGATGCGGAACAGCAGTTTACAATCTAATCCTTGTAGGACCAAGATTTTTCTGTTTGGGGCATCTCCGTCTTTAAGGTGGGAGAACTATTGGCCTGCTTCTTTGTCTCCTTCCACGCCTCCAGCGGTGGTGGCTAGGAATCTGGGAGTTAAATTTGATTGTCAGCTGACATTTCAAGCCCAAATCATGGCAGTGGTGGGAACCTGCTTTGTGATACTAAGGTCCCTAAAGACATTTCAGTTTCTTTTTCCGCTTCATGCTAGAAAAATGGTGGTACATGCACTGATTATGTCAAGATTGGCCTACGCAAATGTGCTCTATGTGGGCCTCCCAGAGTCCTTGATTAATCGTCTTCAGATGGTACAAAATGCAGCCTCTCGGTTGCTGCTAAGAATTCCTTGCCTAACCCATATTTCCTATCATCTTATGGCCCTTCATTGGTTGCCAGTCAATAAAAGGATCCTTTTCCAGACCCTGGTGTTTGTTCACCAGGCCTTTTATGGGACTGCTCCACAATATCTTACAGTAAAGTTCATTCACTATCATCCTCGGAGAACCTTACGTTCCTCTGACAGTTTATTAGTTGTAACTCCTAAGTTTTGTGAACTAGGAAGGGAGGCACTTCTTTATCTCTTTTGGCTGCACAAGCCGGGAATCGCCTCCCTGTCAAGATGCATATCAGTAAAGACAATTCTGCTTACCGCAAATAGCTCAAAACGTGGCTTTTTAGGCTTTAATGTGAAGCTTGTCCCCAGTCTGTAGTTGTTGTAATCCTTGTGCCGGGACACTCTTTGGAAGTAGCTGTGTGTGGTATAAAACTTATTGATTCATTCATTTATTCACTACAATATTGCGTTTATCTCTGCACCCGGCATATTAAGCATAAAGCTGTAGCAACCTACAACATGGAACAGAATACTGGTATGTTATCTTATTTTCTAAAGTGCAGATGTAAGCAAGAAATGGCTTGACACCACTGTTTTTACTTCTTTGGGAAACAGAGAAGTCTTGGCCAAATTAGTATAAAAAGATTTATTGTATTAATCAATTATTTCAATAATTTGAATAAATATTAAATCTAATGCCTCGTTAAAATACATTGAGTACTAGACAACGATTACGATACAGTATAAAAATTGGCACATATTGCATAAGTCTGATAAATTTAAAACTACAACATCTTAGTAGCTTGTTTAAGATAGGCAGGTTCAGTTCAGGTCTTGACTTATTTAGTGTGAACACATAAGCAAAGAGAGGGAAGAGCTCACACAGAGCTTGACCAGCTAAATGACCCAGGACATAGTTATAGTTCAGAAAGTTAGCCTTCCATAGTTTTTCTAGCCCGAATGGCTGCTTTCAGGAAGGTACAGATAAAGTAGGAGGTTTCATGTGAGCTTAAAACTGTAAGTGCAGCAGAGCTACTCTACACCGAAAGAAACCTAACTTGCGTAACAAAGGCTTCAGAAAGTGCTTGTGTGCTAAGCTGTACAGTCTGCAAAAAAACATAAAGTGCAAAAGTGATTGTGTAGACTGATTTTCGCAGGGGCAAATCGATTCTGTATTTCCCTCTAAGTCTGGGGAATTTTTAAAAGACAAGAACCAAAAAATTGATCCTACCCTAAAACTGAAAAGGAGTGAGGTCTAAAGACAAATACACAGCAGGTTCGCCTGGGAGTAAGGATCTTCAGTAATTCAAAACTGAGGATTTTGCTAACTCAGTTTTCATTCTTGTATCTGCGCCGTGCTCCATAAATGCTGCTTTCACCTCTACCTTAGCAGTTTTAGAGATACTGTTAGGTTCAGTAAACCAGGCAGATAAACTAAGGGTTTGTAGGGTTTCCTGAATACAGCTTAGCCATGGGATAGAGTGGACCTTATCCAGCGCACAGTTGTCAAGTATAAAATCCCTACAAAGCTTTGCCGCTGGGTTTGTCCAAGCGCAAACCCACAATAGGAGAGGCGCAAAACAAACCTTGTCCGATATGAAATCCTGATTTAACTCCAAGGGAATGATAAAGGTGGAAGTAGTTGGTGATAAACTCAGCAAACGCCGGAGGAAACTATTTTCCTCGGCCTGTAGGCAGCAACATTTATTAAGACCCCAGACACCTGTACCATAAGTAGCTGCGATGATACACTGTGAGTTGTACACCTTCAGTGGGGGAAGAACAGACCCTCTAGAGTCTGCTCAAATCAAGTTACAGACAGTCCCTGCGGTTCTACTGAGCTTTGAGCTAGCTCGCGCAGGATGGGGATTCCAGGACCCTGACGAGCTGAAAGTTAATCCTAGGTAGCAGAAGTTGTCAACAGTCGTTAAATCTTGCCCCTTTAAACTGATTTTATTCAGCCTTATTTTACCTGGTCCACAGGACATAATGTGCGACTTGGTATAGTTAGTTATCAAATTCAAGTTTAGCATAAAAGAGGTCAACCTGGAGCCTCAATGCATTCGGGGTAAGGACTCGAAGTACCACGTCATCAGCGTACAGTAACGCAGGGATCGAAGAGCCTGCTATTCTTGGTATGTCTGAGGGGCGAGAGTTTAAATGCGCTGTTAATCCATTTATATATAAAATAAATAATAAGGGAACCAATAGGCACCCTTTTCGTACTCCACTCTTCAAGGGAAAATCAGAAGAGAGCTCACCATAAGAATTTAAACGCACTCTGGCAGAGAGATCTGAGTGTAATGAGAATAACAAATTTACCAGTGATCCAGCAACATTGACCATAGCTTGATTCTGTCCTCTGTCTTATCACAGTATTCTCAGAAATCTTTCTTTCGTAAATCTAATAATTTTAGACACAGGTAGATAACATGACCAATGGATTCATTCATGTAGCTACACACTCTGCATCCAGTGTTACCAGCACAGCGGGTATTCCATGTTCCTTCAAACTGGAAAACTGTGATGTACAATAGTCTGAATCGTAAGAATTTCATTTTCACAGAGCTGTCCCAATATGAGCTGATGTAAGGTTGCCTAAAAGTAAAATACGAGTCTAAATCCAAGTATATATGTTTTTTATTTCAAAGATATCAAGAGGTCTTCTTAAGTTTTTTTGCTATAAAATTTTCTTTATCAATCTCTTACGTATACTTCTTGGCATCTCAACGAGATTCGTTAGTTAGGGTAGTTTTTGTTCTTCAGTTCTTTTTATAAGTTTTAGAAGATCCAATCTCCCTTTTCTACGGTTCTCTATTTTTAACCGTTTCAGGATTAGCCACTTTAGAGTGTCGAAGTTTGCCCTACTGCATTCACTGATAGAATTTAGTTTAACTTCAGTATGATGCACCCACCGTGATGGCAGGTTTAATTCCAGGTTAATTTGCTATGTGAATTCGCGGAGTGTATGTTAAGCAGGGATCTGATGGCTTGCATATAGATTATATTCATATCAGTTATTATTTTGGTACTGAAAATAAGTGATCCATACAGGAGTGATGGTATAAGTTTTGCACTTAATACATTGATCGACTGATCTATCGCCCTTCCTCCATAGACTGCGGAGAATCTTTGGATTACTTTAGTAATTTTTTCTGCTTTGCGTTTCTTTATATAGATATGCGATATCCGCTTTAGCTTATCATTAATGGTTAGACCTAATTTACTCATAGTTTCTTACTTTATCAATGAATACATCACCAATTTTCCATGATTGTTGCTTGCTGCATTTTTCAAAGCATTCGGAATGGTTGACTGTGAGACCGTTCATGACATTGTATTCGTGAAGTCTTGATAGCTGATACAGGAGACCTATAGCTGTCAGTGAAAAAACTACCAAGTCATCTGCATAGGCTAAGTGCATGATCGTTATTTTCCCTAGTTTTGGTGGAAGACCAATGCAGTGTCTAGTTGCACAGGTAAATCAGAGATATAGACAGAAGAGAAGCCAAAATACAGCCTTGTTTTAATCCATTCTGTGTTTGTATTTTGGGCAACAGGATGCTTTTGTTAGATAATTTGCTTTGTAGCCAGGTTTCTTCATGCAGTACCATGATAAAGTGAAGCAGTGAGTGGTCAATTCCCCAATTCTGCAGCTTGTTCAACAGGTGAGAGCGGTTAACTTGATCAAATACCGCGCTATCAACTATGTAGCAGGTATACAGAGTACGGTGCCTGTCAATGGCACTGCGGGATAGTAGCATCAAAGCAGCAATATTATCAATGGTAGAGCAGCTAGGCCGAAAGCCTATTCTGATGCAAACATATTATTTTCCTCTCATTTTCCCAGTCAGCTACTTTGCACAGTAAGTTTTTTGCATAAATCTTGCCATCACAGTCCAGGGGCCCTATTACAGACAGGGCGCACTTTTCCTGTTTGCACCACGGCACACCTTTAAGCAGGTGCACCAGATGCAAACAGGTAAAGTGTGCCCTAGTATATTGAATGCACTACTATCAGGGCCGCCGCAAGCTCTAACTGACCGCAGGGCAGTGCATTCATGAGAAATATGGAGCAGCTGTTTAAAAGCTGCTCTGTGTTTCTCTGTGCAGGAGGCAACCCATATTCACTTTACAAGGGATTAGAGATACCCTTGCAGGCAGGTGCAGTGAGTAACTCCACCCGCTTGCAAGGGGATGCCTGGGAGGTCCAAAGGACCCCCTTTCATCCCTCCAGAGGGCTACCTTTAGGAGGCGCACTGAAAGTGCACCACCTTTTTGTGGCGCACTGAAAGTGCACCTCCTAAAAGCATGTTTGCCTCTGAGTCCACATCAGTAATACGACGCAGAGGCAAACAGATTCCCTCATTTGCATGGGGTCACACCCCCATGCAAATAAGGGAACACCCTCTAATGATACCACTGGCGCTATATGTGCGCACACGCTATCTGTTTTACAGAAGGGGCAGTAAAAGCATTTGCGGCTCCTTCTGCAATACCAAAGTGCCTGAGGGTGCACAAAACATGGCTCAAACGCCTGTTGGACACCCGGGGCACTTCTATAATATATCCCTGAAAAGTGGAATGAGTTTGTCGTTTTTCTTTCCCTTTTTTACATATCTGATGAATGATTGATCATTTCCATTATGGTGGTATAGTACCTAAAGGCAAAACTTTAGAGAATAGACAACATAGGAGACCGTTCCAAAGAGTGGGATTCTGTTTATGATGTTAATAGGTAAGCGACTGGGCCCTGGAGCCAGAGAGGCTTAACTTTTCATCATCAATGAAGTGATATCGTTTTGAGTTATAAACAATGATGTATTAAGATATGGTTCTCTGATTGTTGGTAGTATACTGTTACCTGCATAGAGATCTTTGATGTATGCTTACCTTTTCTCAAAGGGAATAAAGTGGTCACTTGCTGGCCTATAAGCATTTGTCCCAAGATCCACCAAAAACCAAAATCTCTTGGGTTGGTTCGAGTTAATAGAATTGATAAGGTTCATCGACACTGCTTCATGTTGACTATGTTTTATTGCCTTAAGCACTTGTTTGTAATGTTGTTTTTCATGTTTGATCTGGGAGTCACATATAGTTAGGAACAGATTTTTTAATAATATTAATGTTAATAAAAGTTATAGAGCACATGGCTGTCCCAGTGACGGGGCTTCCCAGCAAATCCCACAGAAGACGAATATCATACACCAAAGAGAGAAGAAATGAAAGGAGGTCAGCGAAAACACCTAAGAGGCAAAGAGCCAAGTTTCGAGCTTTTTCCTGAAGCAGAGATGGCTCTGTGTGTTCCTTAGTTCAAGGGACAGACTGTTCCAAAGGGCCAGAGCTATAACCCAGAAGGAGCGGCCTCTGGATTCTTTCCTTTGGAACGGACGCCAGGTTTAACTCAGCTGAACAAAACGCTCTGTTAGGAAGATAGGGGTGCATAAGACCAGCAAGGATAGGAGCACCCAAAGCATTCATTATCTTATGCGCAGTACTGAGGACTTTAAATTGAATGCACTTCTCAATAGGCAGCCAATCAGTGGAGCTTCTGAAGGAGCCCAGAGGTGGGTCAGAACTTCGTGTCCGAATGCTTTCCGGTGCAATTGTTCTGCGCGTCTCATTGCCTGATTACTGGGAGAACTACTCGGTTTACGGTTGTAGCCAGGATTGGTAGATGGAGAGGTCAAGACTTTGTGAGGAAATGTTTCTAATCAAGCTGCCAGCCATTGATGTATAATCAATATATTCCTGGGGCTCAAGTTTTTTTATTATAATTTATGTGTTACTCAACTGTGATATTTTTGAGTTTAGGTCAGTATTCCATTGTGTAATTCTGTGGTTTATAGATGTTAAATTGCCATTGACTGGCTTGTTATTTTAAAGGAATTGGTCGTGGTTATAAAATATTGTAACTTCCTGCGGATTATGATCACTTTCATGTATGTGGGCAATCTCGCATCTCTTGCATTGATGGAAATGCGAGTAGTGAATAAAGGTGTAATCGATTGTTGTTTTTGCAGATCCTGCTCTGAATGTTGGTTTACTGGGCTGCCTTTCTCTGTTCTTCTGTTTAAAGATTCGAAGCCCAAGTCATGTAAGAGGGTAAGTGTTTGTCTCTCAATTGTCTTGGGATTTATTTTATTGCTTGCTGTCAAAGAGGGGTGGATATTATATGCTATGTCTGGTAGATCTACTGCCAATGAATCATAAGCAGGCTGAAATGACAGATATTGATTAAAGTCTCCTGTCAAAATTGTAAGAGCAGTAGCGTTAACATCATCTTTGATAATTCCCCCAAGATTGTCGAGCAATGACCGATATTCTATCCTGTTTGCTACTAGGGAAGGAGAAAAATACACATTTACAATGAGGAGTTGGTTCCTATTTTTGTCCTCGAGTAAAACTGGCAAAATGTTTTTGCTATTAGTCCTGAGTTTCATTGGCCGAAGTTCATTATAGGCAAGGGTGAGTAAATCCCCACTAGGTTTGCCTGATGAGCTTTTGGTAGCCAGCACTTCGATTGAGATAAAATTTGAAAAGTGAAAAGATGTAGTTTTCCAAGATTCCTGTAGGCAGACCACATGATGTGTTTTAATATATGTTACTAACTGGTATTGGCATGTGTAGGAAGCTGGCTCTGTATATACTATACCAAAAAGAGGTATAGTGTGCACAGAGTCCAGGGAGTCTCCAAACGTATAGCAGAGGATAAAGTAGATAATACCTTACTCTCAATTTAGTGGTAGCTGGGCTGAGCAGTCAGGCTTATCAGAGGGCACTGTGAATGCATTTGTTGTACACTCTCATACAAGGCAGGGACACACACTCAATGACTAACTCCAGGCTTATGTTTGCAAAAATATTACTTAAGTTACTTTTATTTTAGGAACCAAGTAAAACTCAGTTACAGGTAAGTAAACCTTTCAGAATTGCAATACTTCTAATTACAGTTGGCAAAGGTTTGGATAAGCATTAAAAATACTTTACATGTGCATGAAATACTTTGCAAGGTCAAATAGATACTTTGTACTTTTTCTCAGAATTAACACTTTGTGCAATACAGAGAGAAACCAATGCAATCCTATGGGAGGAAAGACAGGTAAGTAAATACAGGTAAACACTCGACTTACAAGTTCAGTTTTTGGAGGGTTTGACCAACACAGGGCAAGGGTCGGACCAAGGTAGGTACTGCACAACCAGCGGCACAGGGGCGGCCGGATGCACTGGGCCCAATCTTAGCCTATGGGAGCTGGGGGTACCTTGAAAAGGCACCGGTTGCAGGTAAGTAACTGAAGGAAGTGACCCGAATAGGGTCACCCGGGTCACTCGCGACCTCCTCTCAGCCTTCCAAACAAATGAAGAGTCAGTCAGACAGTAGAGAATACAAACCAAAGTTATTTATTAGTCATACACTTGAGCGGAGTCCAGTCTGACCAGCGTCCTTGGATTGCTGCAGAGGGACTGACTCCCCCCAACATGAAGATAGATGATATACGTTTCCAGTACCCCAAAAGACACGCCCGACTGGAATATTCCAGTCAGTAGCTGGTGAACAAAGGAGATACAGAAGGATGAGCTACAATCCTAAGACCGGGTACATGCTATCTCAGTTCCAAGGTTATTCTGCCCGTGCCCGCCACTCTAAGGCTGAGAGCGGGCCTATCTAACGGGAAAGGTATGCAATAATAAAACAGTCTATTCATTAGTACTGCGAAGCTCAATCTTGGAGAAATAAAAAAAACATTGAGGCTGCTTTCTGCTGAGGCAAACCGAATGACACATAAGCTTAGTTTCAATTGTGGTACAAAATGGCGGCTGAATGCAAAATGGTGCCGCAAATGCTAACTTAAATCATACAATGTAAAAGGAAATCAGCTAAAAGCATTTTCCATTCCAACAGACCCTCCTTTTAGCATTTGCTAACGATTTTGCCACTGTCTAAAAGTAAATAACTTCTGAGATATTAGGAAAACTACTGCTACATGTTAAAACACACATTATCAATATTCAAAAATGCCTTCATCTATTGACATTAGGTCATTGATACCCTTCATTATCATCATCACAGCAGTTGTCTTAGGGTCTTGTGCTGGAACCTTTGGCTTGGGTGTCAGTGTTTTTACACAATAAGTACAGCAGGCAGGAAGATAGTGTATGCACAAGCAACATGTGAAGAATATACAGCGATTGCAACTAGGAAGATAAGGATCTTCCAACCCCAGGATGTGAATAGACCACAGAACCATCCAGAGAGAGACCATGTACCATTTTCTTGGTGGATGTCAGATGCGAGCCTATGTAGCTTCTGAATGGCAGCCTATACATTAGGGGCGTGATCCGGTATGTATACGCAACAGCTGCTGCCAATGACGCGACAGGCCCCTCCCCGATCAGCAAGGATGGCGTCTAATACCATCCTGTTTTGTAAAGCAACAAGTCTCGTAGCTTGGAGCTCAGCAGTGATATTTGTCAGTATACCCGCGGTGGTATTTATAACCCCTTCAACAATTCTCCTAAGCCGACGAATGTTAAGACTATTGGACATGGGGCCCCAAAAGGGTATAATACCTTTCATGGCGTCTGTAAACTGCTGCAAAGTGGTGTCTGTCTGATCTATATCATCTGTGTTAATAACTCTTCTTATGCGGGACAGGTATACACTCCTGCGCTGCAATTGATGGTCCTTATGGTAGTTGGACGGTGCTATATATACTGGGGGGAGAAGGAAAGAGAGGTAACATGTACCTGACCATCCCCTGGGAAGCCAAACATAAGCTTGAGACCCACAAACAAAATAAACATTATGTGGTGGAAGTTGAGGCGGGCTACTAGTCGTACTCAACGTATATGTGTAATTGCAATTGCTCTCTCCCACTTTTACTTTCCCTATTCCTTGGACACAGAAGAATGCTGTTGTGTTGACTAATGACACCGGCACTGCTTCATCCTTAGTAATATTGCGTATTTGAAAAGATCGAAAATATTCAGTGGCATTGAACCCCTGGAAATCCAGCATTTCATTTTGAAGCCATGTTTCATTCTTCACCTTCTCATATATGTTCATACAAGCTGATGGGATAATGTACCCGGGGTCCCTTGTCCTTCCGACCCCGTGGAATTAAACCCTTGGTGGGAACGTATATATTCTACCAATGTGCGAGAGTCAGCAGAGGTCATTTTCATAGCAGAGGAATGAAAGTGATACTGCACCATAGTAAATAGTTCAAACCACCCCTCGCAGCTCCCCAGATAGGACAATGGCATCAACAGCAGAATATCACTCTTATGTGTAACTGAGGGGAGTAGCCCACAGATCCAGCAATTAGTAACATTAGACGTATCATGGGCTTGGTGCAGCATTTGCAAAAATACATTGTCTACATATGTTTTGCGATGTTCTCCTTTATGGGGGGCCAAAGTAACAAACATGTGTTCAGGGGGAACAGCCATTGTACCAACCAGGGACTGCACTGGGTATGTCTCCTCCAGGAACCATGCTATACCAAGAACTATTATTAGGAAAATTACAACAATCGTGACAAAAACTATTTTACTTTTTGTGGACCAACTAGACCAACCAGATCCATACCGCTCTAAATGCGGTGCCGCAAACAGCCGCTCTTCCTCAGTAATGGGCCGACCAAATGGGTACATTTTAATCAGAGGAAAGGAAATGCAATAATACCAATGGCAAAAAGACAAAAGGAGCAAATGTTCCCAGCGTCCGTCAGAGCCTCGCTGGTAGACTCCTATTGTTCATCAACGTTGGCGCTATTGAGCACCGGCGGTGGAGTTGTCGGACCAGCTCTTAAAGGAATCCCACGTCGCTCAGGATAAAAGTACCCCCCCCTTCCAGGCAAGCACGTTCGGTCTATCCTGTCCAGAGTCCGAACAATGCACCAATCTCTTCTGTCCCTTTGCTACTGTTGCCTGATTTATCAAGTCCATCCCTGCTAATCTGACTTTTTCTTTGGTGCACTGTTCCTCCGTCGGGAGCGCAGATTGTACCTAGCTACTCCAGGCACAGAGGGGTCAGCAAAAAGGGGCTCAGGGGAATCAGACACAGAGGGGCCAATAGACTGGGGCTCAAGCACAGATGGGCCAGTAGAAGGGGGCTCCTGGATGGCCCTGACCTCAGGGGGCACTGCCGCATTCAACACTGCATCATTTTCCTCCTCCGTTTGGGTCCACGTCAGCTGGGCATCTGAGAAGGGGACACAGCGGGGCACCTGCTACCACTCCGAGTCCCCAATGTCGTTGAGGACCCACTGGTCGTAAGGCAGAGGGAGAGGCACTTTCCGGCAGTGTTGGCAGTGAATCCAATTCTTTCGGCCAGCAACCTTGACCGCCGTTCGGGTGGCGAGGAGCACCTGGACTGGCCCCTTCCAAAGCGGCTCCAAACTTCCTTTCCTCCGAAAATTCTGCATCAAGATAAAATCCCCGGGCCGAATGTTATGCCCGGGCCCCTCAGGTGCTGACGGAAGAGCGTTTTGGATCTGTTGGTGAATAGAACGCAGACTTTTAGTTAACTCATACAAATAATCCACTAACAAATGGTATTCAATCTCAGAGAATTTCCGAGGACGCACCAGACATTTGCCGGGCGCCCGAACACAACCTCGTAGGGTGAAAATCCTACTCTAGAATGGGCAGTTGTTCTAGTGGACAAGAGGGCTAATGGTAAAGCATCTGGCCACTGCAACCCTGTGCTTTCCTGAATCTTAGCCAATTTCAGTTTGAGAGTACCGTTGTACTTCTCAACTAAACCTGCTGACTGGGGGTGATTCACAGCATGAAACTTTTGTTTGATATGGAGTCCCTCGCAAACCAGCTGTATGACTCTCGCATTAAAGTGGCTTCCATTGTCACTCCAAATCAAACGGGGCAAGCTGAAGCGAGGAAAGAACTCCTTTATGAGTACCTTTGCAGTTGCTATGGCTGTATTTTCTTTAGTGGGGTAAGCCTCAACCCATTTACTGAATGCACAAACAACCACCAACACATATTTCAAATTGTTGACCCGATCCATTTCTATATAATCCAACTGGAGGACCTCAAAAGGGAAAGTAGGGGGTGCAAAATTGCCAGGTGGTGCAGAGGTACCCTTCCCAGGATTGTGCATCATACAGCCTATACAGTATTTCACCAAATGGGCAGCCGTCTTTGGGATATTGTCATTGTGCCATACCGGATCTAACAACTTACAGATACCTTTTGCACTGATATGGGCTGGACCATGCGCCATAGTGACTACGGGAAGAACGTATGCATCTGGTAACTTCCACCTCTGTTTCCCTGACTTATCCGTCCAACACCCTTCCTCATCCAAACGTGCTGTGCTTTCCTGCCATACTGCTAACTCCTCAATCGTTGCCTCGCTCTGAATCTCCTTGACATTTGCCAACGTATCCTCAAACATGGTAACCTCGGGCACCCACCTAGCTGGACCCGCTACAAACATTCTTTTCATCGGTGTTCGGGCTGTCTCCTTAGCTGTCTGATCTGCAAATGTGTTCCCTCTACCCACATCATCAGTTACTGCCCTGTGGGCGCTACATTTGATTATCGCCAATTTCTTGGTGAGTGTCAGAGCTGACAAAAGCCTATGTATGAGAGGGCCATTCTGTATTCTCAACCCATGGGAGGTGAGAAACCCCCTCTCCACCCAGAGTTGCCCAAAGTTATGGGTGACTCCGAAAGCATACTGGCTGTCAATATAAATATTGACAGTCAGTCCCTCACTCAACTCACTGGCTCGTATAAGGGCAACGAGTTCCGCCGCTTGGGCCGACTGATAGGGAACTTGCGACGTCCACTACCGTGTGCAGTGTTGTGATCGCATATGCAGTGGTTGTAGTGCCATCTGGTAACTTAAAACAAGAGCAATCGGCGTATAGTTCCCCTTGGGGGTCAGATAAGGGAACATTAGTCAGGTCTACCCGTCCCTTCGTTTCTTCCTCTGTCCGAAAAATGCAATAATGTATATCAATTTCTTCACTCTCAGAAGGGAGGGGTAGCAACGTGGCTGGGTTCAGGGTGGCACATCTTTTAATTGTTACATGCGGTGCAAAAAGGGTCAATTCAAAACCGGTCAGACGTGCACTGGTGAGGTGCTGTGTCTTGGTTTTAGTCAAAATTGTATCCACAGCATGGGGTACCATGACTGTGAGGTCGGTATCAAGTACGAGCCCAACCGATTGTCGTATAGAGATGGCCACTGCTGCAACCGCTCTTACACATCTCGGGAGGGCTCTTGCGACAGGGTCAAGAAGAGCAGAAAAATAAGCACACAGCCGTTGCTTACCTCCAAAGGCCTGTGTTAAGACAAAGAGCGCACAACCGGACGTCTCGTGTACATACAGCACAAACGGCTTCATGTAGTCAGGCATACCGAGCACAGGTGCAGAGCAAAGCGCGACTTTTAGTTGCTCAAAAGACTGCTGACATTCAGGGGTCCAAGGCAGGGGTTCATGCACATCTTTAGTGGTTAGCGCAAGCAGGGGCATTGTTAGTAACAAATAATTAGGGATCCAATGTCGACAGTAGGAAGTGATGCCAATAAATACGCGCACATCCCTCTGAGTTTTAGGGATTGGCATTTTAACAATGGTGCTTATGCGCTCAGGGGTCAATCTCCTATCCTCCTTCGACAGTAGGTGACCTCCTGTCGGCAACATGAGCACAGGGTTCACGGTTCGATCCCCGGCTCCGGCGGCAGCTCAGCTCAGCACCATGTGACTCTGGGCAATAGCTCACTTAATTTCCACTACGGCCCCCAGCGCCTTGAGACCCGTAAGGGTGAGTAGCTGCGCTATATAAAAACGGACTTACTTACTTACACTTTGTGTCCGTGGTGAGCCAAATGCAGCAACAACTTTACCGTACTGTCTTTGCATCCCTTCTCGGTGTCAGAAGCAATGAGGATATCATCTACATACTGGAGCAATACGTTACCTGGGGAAAGCGTGAGTAAATCCAATTGGGCCTTCCAGGCTTGACTATATATACTAGGGCTCTCTGTATAGCCCTGAGGAGCTTGACAGAATCTAAAACTTCTGCCAGCGAGGGTAAAACCGAACAAGTGCCTGCTGTCGGGATGGATCGGGATACTAAAGAATGCATTTTTTAGATCAATGACAGAAAAGAATTTAGCAGAGGAAGGAATCATCGTCAGAAGGGCAGTAATGTCAGAGACCACCGGGAACTGAGGAACCACTATTTTATTAACTGCGCGCAAGTCAATCACAAAACGATAAACATCTGGGTGATCATCAGAGGAGTCTGAAGGTGCCCTCTTAAGAACAAGAAGAATAGGGCTATTACACACATTCGCCATCGTCTCCTCAACAACTCCCGACTCAATCAGATCCTGTATAATCTGCAACAAAGCTCGCTCCCCCGCCTGTGGTATTTTATACTGGGGAATACGAGGAAAGATGGCATTGTCCTTGACTTTAATGGAAACCGGGGGAATCTGCAATAGTCCTACATCCATGTCACCTGTCGCTCACAACGTGGGCGGCACATCCTTAAATTCAGCAGGGAGGGGTGCATCTTTGGATAAACACTGCTTAGAGCTGACCACATTCGGACCTATCGTCATGTAAACCCCGTCCGGGGAACAATAAATTGTCGCATGCAGCTTCTTTAGTAAATCTAGGCCCATCAAATTCTCTCCGCAATTAGAGGCCAACAGAAATGGCGAATCCACAGTAAATGGACCTATAGTCAATGTGAGTGGTTTGGAAATGGGGCTTACAACCGGTACACCAGAAAATCCTACCAACACATTATTATGGCCAGACAGAGCTACCCCGGGGACCAGTGAACGGGAAATAGAGCTATTCATAGCACCTGTATCCACCAAAAATTCCTTAACCGAGCCATGCAAATCTGCAGTATCGTAAGGACCGCGCTGATCTACAGGTATCTGAACTGGTCCCTCACCCTGTCCTGGCTGTTCTAGCTGTGAGACATCCTCATCCAGATCATTGGCATCGTGGTAGTACTGGTTTCCCCTAGAGTCGTCAAAGTAGTTCTGGTCAGTACGACCCTTCGATGTCCCAGGAGCATGAACTCTATCCTGGTCACCATCTCCATGCCCCCGTCCACGAGACCCTCGTCCCCTCGGGACCACCACCTTTTGCAAAAGTACAGGGCACTCGCTGCGCCAGTGTCCCTCCTCTTTACAGTATGCACACTGATTCGGTCCTACAGGTGTAGTGTTCCTGCTAGTACGCGGAAGCTGTCGGTCCGGACCACCACGTCCTCTACCATTCCCTCGAGAAGCCTGTTGCAATAACACCCTGGTCTTCAATTCTTTGTGCTTTTGCTCCACCTTCTCCTTCTCCTCATTTTCTCTGTGTTCATAATACTGTACCATACTCAATATTACAGAAGGGGAGGAGGTAGTCCACGTGCTCTCCGAAGCCTGCAACCGAGTCGCGATCTCAGGAAGCAGGTTTGTGACAAATCTGTTAACGAACAATCGGACACCTCCCTCCACCGACAGGTCCTGCCCACTAAAATCCAAGAACACACCTTCAAATCGAGTGAAAAAATCAGACACACTTTCATCTTTCTTCTGACGACATGCCGTTAACTTATCCCAATTTACCCTTCTTGGAGGAATAAGGGAATGCATATAGGTAATAATGCGACCAGGCAAAGCTAGTATCTCGGCCATAGGCTTCTCACCAGGCTTCCTCTCCTGGTCCCATGCCTTAATCTGATCCCAAGTACCACCCAATTCTGCAACATGGTCCTGTGTGTGTACCTACCTCCAAATATCAACGGGTACCAGTAAACCGAAAAACATTTCAATATCTGCAAGCGTCATCACTGTGGATGAAGCGGCCTCTGTCAATTCCTTATAATATGCAGTAGGATTCTTCCTCGGGTCGGGTAACTGAGTCTTTAGGGACAAAACCTCACTCTTCTTCCATGGAGTATAAACCCATTGTTCCTGAAACCGGGCCTCTACCCGAGGTCTAGTAACAACGTCATGCTGATCTCGCAGCTCTGGTATCTCAGGGTGATATATAGGGTGGACTTCCCTCATCGGGAATTGGAACACTGTCTTCGGGCTCTTCTCAAGCAGCCTACCCCGATAAGCAACCAGTGTTGCAACATTAACAAAGACCTGACCAGGTGCCATATCAGCAGCATACACATTGTCCCTAATATCATAAATAATCTGAAGTGCAGCATTGTTAAAACACTGCTCCCACAGTCCAATCAGAGTAGCCGACATGTGCTTAAGGGCATGCTGCTGCACCAACGGATCATAATCTTTCATCACACTCCACACATCCTCCACGCTGTAAATGGGGTTACGATCCCACTGAGCGGCCTGATTGGCTACCACCTTCTTCTCTTCATCGCCCACAACGACAGCACAGACAAAGCATTCTACTGATACACTGCATCTTTCAAAACGAAAACAAGTTCACTATTAATGCCGAGCAGATATTTGCAAATATCTTACCAAAATTGGTCCTCAGACCTCATCAAATACAAACCAAAGTGGTACCATGTACACAAGCAACTCAAACAAATTCAAGCGCTTGTCTAAAAACGATCCTCAGACCGTACCAAACACAAACCAAAATGGCACCATAGTCACAAAGAACCAAAGCAAACTCACCTGGTGCACACAGGCCAAACAAATTTATTCTCCACTGCCGACTCTTCGGACCAAACGGTCAGATCCAAAGGTTTCACCGTTCAGGACCCCAGCCGAAATGACCACTGGGCGAGGCACCGCCCGGTCAGACAGGCGGGGCAGCTGCGAGTACCAGACTCTCTCGTGCAGGGATCCCCGGTCCGCCTGTCCGACCCGACGTGGCCCTGTCCTCCGCACCCGCTTGTGGGCGAGGAAGGACCACACCCGATGGGGTCCCTGTTCGGGCGCCAACTGAAGGAAGTGACCCGAATAGGGTCACCCGGGTCACTCGTGACCTCCTCTCAGCCTTCCAAACAAATGAAGAGTCAGTCAGACAGTAGAGAATACAAACCAAAGTTATTTATTAATCATACACTTGAGCGGAGTCCAGTCTGACCAATCTCCTTGGGTTGCTGCAGAGGGACTGACTCCCCCCAGCATGAAGATACATGATATATGTTTCCAGTACCCCAAAAGACACACCCGACTGGAATATTCCAGTCAGTAGCTGGTGAACAAACCCCGACAGACAACGCCCCAGGAAAGCCCCCTGGTTCACCACCGCTCTCCAAGAAGCCAGATGCACCTGCAGACGCCTGGAGAAGAACTGGAGAAACACCAAGACAACCGAAAACCACACCACCTACAAGGACGCCTTGATGGACTACCATAACCAGATCAGAGCCACCAAGAGGAACTTCATCCACAACAAAATCCTGGCCAACTCCACCAACTCCAAGGAACTTTTCAGTGTCATTCAGGAATTCGCCAACCCACGCAGCGAAGCCACAGACATCACACCATCCCAAAACCTCTGCGACAAGCTTGGAACCTATTTCCACCTTAAGATCAAAAACCTCTATGACAACTTCATCGACCATCCACCAGGTGCCACAGACGGCCCCCGCCCCCCAGAAATACCAGCCAGCCCACCATCTCCAACTGGACACCAATCACGGCCGAAGACACCGCCTCGACCATGAAAAGCATTCACTCGGGGGCCCCCACCGACCCCTGCCCCCCCCCACATCTACCACAGAGCCGCGGCCGCCATCGCACCCGAACTACAACGCACCATCAACACCACCTTCAAAACAGGCACCTTCCCAGACGACTGGAAGCGCGCAGAAGTCAGACCCCTGCTCAAGAAGCCCACAGCTGACCCCACCGACCTCAAGAACTATCGGCCCATCTCGCTCCTCCCCTTCACAGCCAAAGTTGCAGAGAAAACAGTCAACAGGAAACTGACACGATTCTCAGTTCCAAGGTTATTCTGCCCGTGCCCACCACTCTAAGGGTGGGAGCGGGCCTATCTAACGGGAAAGGTATGCAATAATCAAGTCAGTTGTCGTCTTCTTCTCCACTGTTTCACGGCTCTTCGGTCCTTCTTTGTAGGTCGTCGAGGAACAAGGTTCAGGGGAGCCCTTAAATACTAAATTACTGAGACTCGAGGGCAGTAGCCAATGGCTACTGTCCCTTAGGGTGACTACACCCTTCAGGTGCCCCCTTCCTTAGTGGAGAGGGGCACATCCCTGTTCCTATTGGGCCTAATGCTCCAACTCAAGAGGAGAATTTTCAAGAGAGGAGTGCACCTCAACTCCTGGCCACCCTAGGCGTGTGCCAAGCTAAGGTGGACACTCCTACTCTGCTTACTAATTTTCCCACCTGTCCTGCTGCCAAAAGTGGGGCTGGTACAGGGCGACAGGCATCTCAACTAGTTGGAGCTGCCCAAATCAGCATAACACAAGGTGAGAGCCTTTGAGGCTCACCACCAAGTGTTGCTGTTCCTGCAAGGGGGAGGTGGGAAGCACCTCTATCAAGAGCACGCTTTGTTCCTGACCTCCGAGAGCTCAAAGGCTCCCACCCCATGAGATCAGAAACCTGTCTGGACAGGCAAGGACCAGTCAGCCAATACACTAGTAGTCAGTCTTTTTTCAGGGGGCATTTCTAAGATGCCCTCTGAGTGCATTTTATAATAAATACAACACTGGCATCAGTGTGGGTTTATTATTTCTCAGTCTTCAGTAAAGCCATCATGGAGCTGTGGAGTTCGTGTTGACAAACTCCCAGCCCATGCACTCAAAATGGCTTCACTGCACTTACAGTGTCCAAGAATGGACTCAGACACTGTAGGGGCATACTGCTCATGCAGTTGGCCCTCACCTGTGGTATAGTGCACCCTGCCTTAGGGGTGATTTATCTATGTCACAGGCAGTGGTGTGCAGGCATGGCACTAAGATTGGTGTGACATGTCGACTCTTTTAGTTTAGTCACACCACCACACTTAGCCTGCAATGTCCAGTGTTTGGGTGCAGGCCCCTTAGGGTGGCACAATACATGCTGCAGCCCTAAGGTAGCCTCTCTGGTCACAAGGCCCTGGGTACCACTGGTACCTTTTACAAGGGACTTATCTGTGGCCCAGAGGTGTGCCAATTGTGGGAGCAATGGTACAGTTTTGGGAAAGAACACAGGTGCTGGGGCCTGGTTAGCAGGGTCCCAGCACACACTCAGTTAAGTTAGCATCAGGTATCTGGCAAAAAGTTACAGGGTAACCATGCAAAAAGGGGAACTCTCCTACAGTATGTGCCTCTCGATTCCAGCCATATTGCAGGAACAAATTAAAAGCTAATTTAGCCCTGGCATCCTTGAATTGCATTGTTTGTTCAGAATAAAGTTGAGACTCTGTAGTCTTACCTCCTGGCTGGCCCTTGTGTTCTCTTTTCCCGACCCTATCTGTAATTATAGTCAAATTTTCTAGCGGGTTCTAATTTTCCGGTCCTTTGAGGTGACCGTTCTTATTCAGTGAAGTCAGAGGAGATTCTGGTTTTGGGCTGTTATCTCGTAGTATGTAAGTTAATTTTGTTTTTGATACCTGTGCCACTGTGATTCCCCATGCCTCTAAGTCAGCCCGTCTGGCCCAGATTTTTGAGGCAATGGTATTGTTTCCCAAGAGGTTGGCGTGATATAGCCATCCTCTGCTGCTGTAAAAACTGTACTCTTAGCAGGGTGGTAGAATCAATACCGTGAAGTTCGGGAAAGTGACCAAGTCACCTTAGAATATTTTGCTGCTTTAAGAGGTCATATTTTCCCTCTGACTTATAAGTTGGATGTAAATCCAATTTTGTGATTTCGAAGTTACCCGCTGTCGGAGTTGGAGTTGACTTGTGGTTATTTTGCGTTCTAAGTGGCAACAAAGATGTGGGTACAGTGATAGTGTTATTGTTCGGCAACTTAAGACTGATTTCCTTTTCAGGGCTTGTTGTACTTGATCTAACAGGAGTATTAGGTAATTTCCCTTGACTTCGCTCGTCGAGAGTACCTCTAGGCAGGGGGTAAGCCATGGATGCTTGTCAGTTGGATTCAATAACACCCTTGCTAGTAGCGCCAGATTTTCTGCAATTCTTTTTGCAATGTTAATGTGTTGTGAGCACAATCAGTCATTCTGACTGGACTATCTGAGTTCTTTGGCTCCTTTGCAATAATTTGTGTGTATGACAAGACTGGTTCGAAGTACCTAGTGGGAGTGACAGTAGTTAGTCTTTGATTAGTTTGGTCTTTTGCGAAAATAGATCTATTCTCTTTGATATCCTCAAAAGCAACTGCGGTGTTGTATGGGGTATGATCAATTTGTTTGTTCACTCCTTTAATCTGACTAGCTTGGTCTACCTGCTTAAATATAGGGAAAAGTTTACGGTTTCCCGAGGCACTGATGGTTGGAGTTATTAGATGATGCGTTGGAGTTTCCTTTGCCATGATTTTTTTTTTTCAGTTTCCGTAATTTCTTCAAACACCTCTTGCTGAGATAAGGCTTAAATTCTGCATCTGGTTCAGTCATACAGTCACGCAGATCATCTGTAGTTGTTTGGTTATTTGAGGTTGGAGGCTCAAAGGTTCCGTCAGGTGACAGTTTGGCAACCTGTGTAAGCGAAGTTCCCTCAATCACCATAGTTGATAATGTTGTGGTAATTGGGTGTGCGCAGGCATTTACTACACCTCCCTTAACAACTTGGTCTGAACCACGAATGCGTCTTTACAACACATTCCCTTACCACGTAAGTCATTACAGCAACTTGCCCTAGAGAAAGGGCTGCACTTTGGAATAGTATAATTTACTATTCCAACTCCAGTCTGCACAACAGTAGGGAAAGTGTTGGACTTAAAGTCCAACATCAGTCCAACAACGCTTTCCTTAAGGCAAGTAGTTTTAACGACTTGTGTGGTAAAGGAATGTGTTGCAAAGACATATTCATGGTTCGGACCGCGTTGTTAAGGCACAGCATGGTTCGAGCCGCGATGTAAAGGCTGTGTCCCACACGGCATAGCTTGGGTCAGGCGTGCTTATAGTTGCTTGTGTTGGTTCAGTGGCTGGCTGGTAGGTTAGGGCCTTACAATTGTCTTGTTGATTGACAAGTTTCCCAGGCAATATTTGAATTAAATCAATGATATCGTCCAAATAGCATAAATTTGAAAGGACTTGTAACTTTTTAATACTGATTCAATATTTATTAATTGTTGGCAGTGCCTAATTTGTGCAAGTAAGTGGTTTCCGGTGCTCAGCACCAGCATTTAATTTTCAACTCCGGCACTAATGACAGTCCACCCCAGGGTGGGCAGGTCTGTCTAGTTTTGAGATGAGCACAATATCAGTGTTTAATAATTCAATATACATTACAATCAATAATACCTGCCACCCATGCCATTCCTATAGCTTTGGGTGGCCTGGACTAGTCTGAACTGTCACACTTGTAAGAGTGCAATGGTTAGTAATTATGTTGGTACTGTCATTGGAAGCGCTGGTTGGGGCAATGGGTGGTGCTGACTGCAGTGGCCTCCTGACGACGGCCCTGGCACTTAATTTTTTACAAATTAAGCACTGCTGCTTGGTGTGGGTCTGTATCAATTTGAGATGTGTATTAGTGCTCCTTAATAATGATACTTGTTCAGAAAGCAAGTGAGATTGATTGATCAAAGTGTTCGACATTTGAGTTAGTGTAGAGCTGATGGTATCCATCCAGTGGCGGCTGGTGAGATTTGAAAGTGGTTGGCTGTAAAAGTTCTGGATGAGTACCCGGTGGCGAACGGGTGTAGCGAGCTTGCCTGACCATCATACAGGGGGTTCGGCCCCCCAACCCCCACCTCCCCAGAAAATATTGGAAAAAGAGCGGGCAAATGGTGCATTTTCAAGCCAATTTGAGAAAGCAAGAAAGTTGATAAAGTAATTGTGAAAGTGTAGTTAGGACATCAATAAAGAGTACAGGAAGCTTGAAACAAAGTTAATGGTCTGGTATCTGTTGCAGGACAGTTAAGATGTCTATCCATTATACTGATTGGATTTAGTCTTCCTTTAAGATTTTGCTCGCAGCTGCAAACTGCTGCAAGACAAGACCTGCAAGTGGTGCATCTCATGGATCTCTGCCCTCGTGTACTGGGGTTCAAGCCCTTTTTACTTTCCACATATATGCAGTTTCAGCAACAAAGTGACAAGCTATATGCCCAGTATCACAATTGTTTTGGTCAAGTGAAGAAGGGTTAAAATCCAGGTCCCTAAAATCTTCAGCTCAGTGGCCACTCAGCTCATCTTCAATTACAAAATGCCAAGAAAATAATCAAGAAAATATAATACAATTTTAGCTTGGTAGAGAATGATCTCAGCTATTCTCTGGCAAATTTTAAATCCATATTTAAGGAACTAGAAAGAATGCTTGGGACTGTGCTGGAAGCGCTAAAATTGGATTCTAATATAATTGTGTGGTATTTGACTCAAGAGGTAACATATGCCAATGTTTCCCCAACATCCTGGGCCTGACTACATTATTCATCACACACCATTGAACACTGTACAGGCACATGCAGCAGAAGAAAGGCCTGAGGAGAGAAGGATGAACTCCAAGTATTGGCAATTGAAGTTGATCTTGGTATAATGAGAGATTAAGTTTTACGCTGAGGAATATTGTCATAAAATTTAGGAGTGGAAACAGTGACTGGGGTAACGCAAAACCTCACCCTTGTCACCGGCCGCGCCTGGGGTACACACAAGTTTGCTATGGGATTTTGATTTAAGGCCACTGTCCATCACTGTTAAAACAAAAAAACTGGAGCTATAATGTCTTCAGTTGATTCAGATTGGACTAGGCCAGCAGCATCTATTAAAAGGGATGGATTCTGTATTTGGTTGAGTTGTGGATTAGTTCTGGAGAGGCCCACTAGTTCTTTTATCTTGGCCAAATCGTCAAGGAAGCTGTCCATATGTGGAGAACTAAAATAGAGTAATTTAATGAAATGTCTGCGGATAGACATAGAGGGGGAGATTTACCAAATCTCCACGCAGCGCAGCGCAGCCTCTTGTGAGGCTGTGCTGCGTTGCGTGACAGGGAAGGAGCAGAAGAGCGCCATATTTTAAAAGATGCGGCTCTCACCTCCCCTTTCCCTTGCGTCGGCACTGAATACAGCTGCCTTGTGCCACGCACCACCTTAGCGCCATAGCGCAAGGGTGTGTGTGTGGGTCTAGCATATGTTTTGTACAGGACGGGTACCCTTCCTGTACAAAATACTATGCCTAGACACGAGGGAAAGTTCTTCCCGCTTTGTATACGTGCTGCCCAGTGCAGCACGCATGCAAAGTCGGAAAAGGAAGGAGAAATGAAAGCATTTCTCCTTCCTTGCGCCTAGTTTAAAAGTGCGCAGTTTTCTCACGCTAAACCCAATCTACTGTATTTAGTAAATTGGGTTTAGCGTGAGAAACCTTGGGTGGTTGTATGGGAACGCCCATGCACCACCCCTGGTACGCCCCCATGGCGCAAAGTAATGCGCTGCTTTGCTTACGTTATTTCCAAAGTAAATTAGGAAAAAAAGATTTTGCACCATTTTGCGTCACTTTTGTGAAGCAAACACGGCGCAAAATCTTAGTAAATCTCCCCCTAAGCATTTGAAATGCTGTAAATTCCCGTTGTAATTGTTGTAATAGACTATGTTGACTTGAAATTAGATTAAGTTAAGTAGACAACATTTAGGGCCTCATACCCCACTTCCTCATGGCCATGAATAGAGTCGATGGGTGAATTGTCCCCTGACAAACTTTAAAGAATTGGGGCACTGTATATTTCCACTGTAGTTGTAATGGCTGTATCAGGTGATGTTTACCTGAAATTTGACTCTGTTAAGATGTCAATGGTTTTGACTGGCATGCATCTGCCCCTGACATGTTCTGCTGGTTAGATTCCTGCGAATCCCACAACTTTGCTAATATTCCATAGCAGTCCAGGATAGAAGATTGATCAGCACAGCAATCAGGATTTGTTAAGTGCTGCTTATCACCCGTGTGAGTATCCAAGCGCTAGGGGGAGAAGGAAAGTTGCTCCTGAGATGAATTTGTTGAAGAGCCAGGTCTTCAGGTCCTTGTTGAACTCCTGCAGGGTGGGGGATGTGCAGAGGTGGAGGGGGAGGCCATTCCAGGACCTGGCTGCCAGGTGTGAGAAAGCACAGCCGCCACTCCTGGTCCCTGGATGCAGGCTGTTAGTTTCTTCGGCTGCTTAGCGGTTCTTGTGCTAGTAACCTCACATGGTACATTTCAGGTATTCATCAAGCCCTTTCTTTGGTGGTAAATAGCTGTTTCTTGAGTTATTATACATGATAAAGAATAAGTGCAGCTGGAGACCGGAGTAGGTATAGACATTCTGGGGCTTCCAGGGCCTAAATTGATTTGGCTGGAAGTGTTTGACATAGAGTTGCTTAGTGTGGCTTGAGTGCTAACCGTTTTATGTGCCCTCATTGTGCGTTTTTGTGAGCGTGTTTTCGTTCTGGTGTGTTTGTGAGTCCAAAGAGTCCAAGAAGCAGGGAAAGCAAAGCAAAAACTTAATAGTGTTGTTTTAATTTTAAATTAGATTGAATTGAATTATAAATTTTCAATTTAATTCTGAAGGTAGGCTCAGACGCAGTTCGAGCAGCATGGTCAGTTGTTGCAGGTTGCAAGGTGCAAATACAAATTTAAATGCGGGTGAATGACACAATTAGTTTGGGTAGACTGCCTCAGGGTAACAAAAGTTTTGGTAGTGGTTGGTAGTTACTATGATGGCCTAGTAAGGTGAATGCTACCAGTAACGTCCTATTGAGATTCCAGGCAAACGTGCCCGCTTAATAAACCAAGTAGACCTTATGATGAAAGTTGAAGTTGTACTTGGGCGCTATACTACTGCATCCACCCCCTCGCAGCCACCTGGCATGATCACCTGGTGTGGCGTGGAGTAAAGTAAAGTGAAGTAAAAAAGAAACACAAGGCGGGATGAAGCTGGTGAAGCAGATGGAGACAAATGAAAACAGAAGACAGTAATTCAAAAGAGAATGTCTGCCTACCTCTGCTAAGAGCTCCTGCTCCCCCCTGGTTCGAACGCCTTACCACCTGGCCCACTCAGCGGCTCGGCAGCCCAGCCCTCCAAACAGTAACCACTGCAGCGCCTCATTCACCTCCTGGCTTTGAGAAAGGTAGATAGAGCTGTACAGCCTGGCAGCGTAGGCGAGTTTCTCCCAGGGGCGGCTCCTCCATTTGAGCAGAGGAGCATCGCCCCACAAGCCCCAGAGCTAAAAAATAAAATGGTAATAAAGTTTATTATTATTTTATTTTTCATCAACCCGTCCCAAACTGGGTGTCAGGATGGGGCGGGGCCATTGCTGCAGAGTGGCAGCAGGGAGTTGTGCGCTAAAGTTTGAAATGAGCATGTCTCTTTAGCCGGCCGTCTTGCGACGGCCAGCCAGACATGCACAATTTTAAACGTCTCTAACCTAGCTGTCTTAGAAAGTGCAGGCCTCCAGTGCTCTTGAGAGCGCTGAGTGTGGCTGCTCCCTCCAATCCTGGCGCTTCTCTCATGCTGGTTAACAGCATGAGAGCAGCCCGAGGATTGGTTAGGGGAGCTGGCTGGGTCCTGCGTTGGAGCCTGCCTCGAGGAGAGAAGACCAGGGTCGAGTAGGACGTTGTGCAGCAAGCCAAGAAGGTAAGTCTATTTTATTTTATTTTTTTGTGCCCCCCGCCTCACCACCCTCTGTACATGCCAGCCGCCACTGGTTGCTCTGTTACTCAAGGAACCACTGCCAACATCCGAACAAAGAGAACCAGAGCCCCTGTGTAGAGGGTCAGACAGGATCAGCCAGCGGCAGCAGCAAGACTGACCTCCAGGGGCGGACAAAGCAAGGCTCATCAGCAACCGTGACCGAGTGGGGGGCAGGAGACAAGCAGACAAGGTTGCGTGAGCTCAGGCACAAGCACAGTGTTGGCGTCGATTCAATCACTTACAGAATTCCTGCCTTGGGCAAATGTCAGAAGGTGAAATGATTTTTACTGATCTTATGTGCAATGGTAGGAACTCGGTTTCATATTATTTCCTTTGATATAAAATAGTTAAAATAAATTATGAGAATAATCACATCTTCCAAACAGGAATTTATCTGGAGAAGCTGTAGGCAAAGAAGGGGGTTCCCATTAAACCAGACAACTTGATCTGTCTAGCTACTCTGGTAGCCAATTGTGTTAAAACTGGGGATTTAAGATTCTGCTTTTTTCTCCCAGAGATTAGGTGTGCTGTCCTCAAGAACCAGAGGAGGTATTACTGTAGGTCTAGCTGCATAATGTTTCAATAATCTGTTTTGTTTCATATTCTGGTTGAATGAATGAAAGTTCCTCTGCAAAGATGTGATGCCTTGTGAGTGCATTTTTGGATGGTCCCCCCAACCAGTGACCTTGACCGTCATTTTATTTAATTTTCACATATTTTTAATTATAATTTTACCATATTGGTAGGCTTTATACTCAGATGAACATAGGAATAATTCTGAAGTAGGTCAACAATGTCATACAGAGTTTTGCAATACGTAACCTATTACATCAGTAGAAGTGTGCAGTCCCGGCAAGTTAATCATAAAGAATTTAGCAGAGGGCCAGGTACAGGATAGCATGGCCAGGAATGGTGTTACAGCTTATAGTAGGGAGGACAAGGAGAAGGAACAGATAACAGGAAAAGGCAAACGTGAACAGTCAGTAGCTGACGAGCTGGAATGAAATGAAATGAAATGAAATAAGGGATTTATAAAGTGCACGGATACTCACAAAGAGTGTCCCGGCGCTAATCTCCAAAAACCACCAGACAGGACCCCAACCCACCTACCATCGTATTATTGTTGGAACAGCCATGTTTTAAGTTGTCTTCTAAAGGACAGCAAGTCCTGAGTCAGTCTAAGATGAAGGGGCAGGTTGTTCCATAGGCAGGCCGCTTGAACCTGGAAGGAACGACCTCCAATCCAAGAACGAGTGAATTTGGGAATCACCATCAGGGATTGTCCCGAGGACCTTAAGACACGTTGAGGCTGATAGTGCTGGATCCTGCTTCTCAGATAGACCGCACCCGTATCGTAGAAAGCACGATAGGCAAACACCAAAGCCTTAAACTGAATCCTCTTTCTCACCGGGAGCCAGTGTAGTGCTTTCAGGTGAGGCGACATGCGCGTTCTGGGACTAACCATAAGAATAGCTCTGGCTGCGGCATTCTGAACAACCTGCAGCCGATTGAGCAAATATATGGAAAGATATGTAGAAGGCAATATAGGCATCCTTGGTAGACCAGGTGGCAATTTGCAAAGGTACGATCACAGGTAGGTTTCCTAGGTGGAATTTCTCTACACAGATGAGTGAGAGAGGAGTACAACGGTGCACAGCCCATAAAGAAGCAAGGGGAGATCACTAGAAATGAGGAGCTTCTACTGACCTACAGGGTGAAGAGGGGGAGGCAGGGTGTCGTTGTTGAGGGGTATCCTGTTGGGTACGCCAATTGGCAAACAACACCCAACCAGAAGGTCATCAGTTCAGACAGCTCCACAGCATGTGGCAGAAACCCGCAGAGTGGGTCTAGCAGAGGGGACAGACTGCGTTGGCTTTAGAGAATAAATGATTGATTTATCTAGAAGAAAGGTAAGCCCTGTGAAGGGTGTAGGATTGCATCAATTTAAAGCACGTGTTGCGTAATATCTTGCCTGGATATTTGCAGTGGCAGCCCCTCCATTAGGGTGGACGAGCGTCACCCTCCTGCTGCGAGCGCCGCAAACGTGAAAAATAAAATGGTAATAAAATGAATTTAGTACCATTTTATTTTTCCCTTACCCGAGCCATGTTTGGGGGCGGGGCCACTGCTACTGACTGCCCGCAGGGGAGTGTTGCTAACTCCACCAGTTTAGAATGTGCATGTCATTTTGACCGGCTGTCTTGCGACGGCCTGCCTGACATGCACACTATAAACCACTCCACCCAGCTATCTTAGACAGCTGGGTGGAGTGCAGGCACAGGCCCCTGCTGTCTGCAGGAGTGTTGAGGCAGCCTGCCCCTGCAATCCTGGCACTGCTCTTATGCTGCTGAATATTATCAGCAGCATGAGAGCAGCATCCAGATTGGTGTGGAAGTTGCTCTCTTCCCTCTTTGTCCACACCGCCTGTAACGGCATTAGGCACAAAGAGGGAGTTTTGGAAACAACAATTATTCCTGACCTCGCAGTGAAAGTCTGAAAGAAAGGCAGCACTCGGACTGGAGTCGGCGTAAAGAAGAAGAGATAATGAGTTGTAGACTGTGCTGTGTGGCATAGTTTTCCAATAGTTTGATATACATAGAATGTTTATTGCATATCTTTTCCACAATTTCATTTTAGTTTTTTTGTGTGGACTTTGCTCAGTGCCACTGTAAAAGATTCTAAAAGATATAAATGAGTCTGTGCATCAGAACCCCATGAGTAATTCATGCGCATTGACAACCCTTACATTATTTACAAGTGCAAGAGATGAGCAATGGATGTTTCAATTTTCTATATAAATGGCTGTACAGTAGCCCACATTTCATTGCCATCACAACTCCAGTTTTACATTGTAAGCGCCGTTTTATTTCCCGAATAACGTATTATATAAAATATATGCGAACGCCATAGCAGCGCATACATTCCTTGCATTCTGCCAGCAACAATCAAGTTAACATTGCAGTTTTCGAGGTAAAGCTAGTTGGTGCTTATCCCAGTACTTTTGCATAAGATGGCATGGGTTGGCAAGCTGTATTTTGGTTCCAGTACTGTCCAGTAGCAGTCCTAGGGATCAGATCATATTTCCTGCTTTGAAGGTGCACTCTGTTCAGAACGCATTCCCTGGGCTCAGAAGTTCAACCTGCCCACTGTACCCAGAATGCTCATGCACAAGCTGTGCCAAGGGGTTGATATACATGCCACTGCCAAAGAAAGTTGTGAAAATGTGCTCTTCTTTGACGTGCACAGTGCCCACTCTTTTTTTCAAAATGTTCTCGAGGGGAGAACCCCCTGAACCACCCTTATGACGGTCAGGCTCTCATCCACAACTTTTACGTCCCACCACTTTCAAATGTCACCATCCGCCTCTGGATATTTGCAGGCTTTTGCCCATTCCTTTTTATGCAGTGCCCTGAGGAACTCGGACTCCCATGTATCTCAAAGTGGTTTAGTCAGGTTTCGATGAGAGTCTGGATGGCTTTTCAGAGCTTTTCAGAGCCAACTAATAATCCTGCTGCCACTTCCCATAGTGCATATGGACTGCTCTAGTGTATGAGTCCCTGGCTTGCTCTCTGTAATCGCCCATTTAGCTCTGAGGTTATGCAGTATTGAGCCATGTAAACGGGTAAAGGTTGTCCATAAAGAAAGAGATCGCCTAGTGAGGTGATACTGATCTCTTCCCAATACACAAATCAGGTCTCTTGAGTCAGCCCTGGAGTTCAGGTGACCGAGGAGAGGTGTTACTGGGGCATATGAGGCCAGGTGTAAATGAGCTTGACCATCGTACAAGCCCACTGAGGGGTCACCCGTTTAAAGTCTGTGAGACATCGGAGCTGGGCTTTGATGTTGAAATGACACCCAAACTGTATGGATGACTACTGGGTGTCTACTGTGCCCGCTACCTAGGCCATATAAATGGGATTATAATTGGCGTATATGATGTCTGAGACATGCATGGTAGCATGCACGTGTATATCATTTTGTCACCCAAGTTGGTTGCTACTTTTGTGCTGGGCTACCAATGTCCTTCTTGGACATTGATGTCTGCACGTATACCTCTCCTGTCTCCGTCCCTGAATCCTGTTGTCTCAGTTGGGTGAGCAGAGGCAACCAACCGGATCCTTTGGTATAGCCAGAGTTACCCTGCTGAAGAGAAACCTTTCTTGTTCAAGATCTGCACCTCTCTGGAGATGGTCTCCCTGTGTCTGGAGCCATTGCACATCCACTAGGACCAGCTTGAATGGATGTCAGCAGGTTTGCATGGCCTGGATATGAGGTGATCATGCAGAGACTATACCCATTCAAGATGAGAAGAACCCCTCGAAACTGAAAAGGTGAAGACCACTTAAGTGGCCAAGTCTGGCCATAAGAGGAAGATAACTTCTGCCCCATTTGTATATTGTTCAGAGCTTCTACTTTGTACACCGACGTAGGAGAAGAACATGGGAGAGCCAGTATTGGGAATTCAGTTACATCACCCCTCTTTTTTTGGGGGGGAGTTTTATATAGCGCAAACTTGACCCAAAGGTATCAGAACGCTTTACATAAGACTCTTCATTTTTGTTGAGTCTAAGTCAAGGAAGTCCATGAAACTGCCTTACTTCTTGATCTGTTGAGAGTCTAAAAATGTACCTGCTTGGCCAAGTATCTGAAGTGTGCTTGCTAGGAGAGCAAGACCTGATAGTCCAACAACAGGGAAGGTTCTGTTGACAGGAAGACCTCCTTGGTGAACATCTGTATAGATGGCTATCACCCAGGAGCCGCAAGGTCACTCCAGCAGGTAGCCTAGAAACCAACAACTTCATTTTGGTTTTGGTGCTGCACCACCACTTTCATCACCTTCATAAACCAGAAGGGAGAACCTGCTCTATCCCCAACTCTTGCTGTACCCTTGGCTGTTGGTACTTACCTCGCCAGTCGTCTCTTTGAAGTTTCAAGAAATCCTTAATCGACTCCTAGTCTGGGGTCTCATGCAATCACTAGAAGAAGTTATCTTAGTTCCGGGACAATTTGAATAATCATTTTAGCAAAAGCAGTTCTGTTCTAAAAATCGTGGGGCATATTAGCAAGACCCACGTTAAAATTATCGCCGTTTTAGATGCAGGAAACTGCCGCTAAAACGCCGATAATGGGCTTGCTAATATGCGTTATAGAATTCCAATAGAAGCCCAGGTTAGATGTCCTGCACATCTAACCTGGGCTTCTATTGGAATTCTATAACGCATATTAGCAAGCCCATTATCGCCGTTTTAGCGGCAGTTTCCTGCTGCTAAAACGGCGATAATTTTATCGCCGGTCTTGCTAATATGCCCCCGTATTTTTAATCTTCCAGTAGTTCGCTCTCCACAGGTCTTCAGGGCAAGGGGGGGCTCCCCCCCAACACAATTCTTCTGTTCTGAGATACAGGTCCTCTAATCTCTTAGGCCACTTAATAACACCCAAGTTGAACTGGCATCATAGCCAGCTACTATCCCCTCAGTAGCCCAGTGCCTAATGATTGTGTCTGGGAATATGGAATCCCAAATATTGTCGGGACACAGTATCGTTACAACAGTATAAAGGGACAAAATATCGAAAGGTAATTGCATAGAGGGAGGTACGGGTAAGTAATAACTATTATGACCTCCACTTCTGGAGTTGGGTATAGAAAATGTATATAAACTTACCTTTCGATATTTTGCCCCCTGATACTGTAACAATATTCTGTCCCGTTGATATTCGATATTCCCAGCCTACATTGTGGCTATTGGATTTTGGACTCCAGTGACTGTGCCCACCATGCATACACTAGTGACGGGACACCAACTAACCCCCTTTTGGACTCCACACAGAAGACTCCAAAAATGCTCTACTTGCACTTCATATATGAGTGTGAGTTCTTGGGGCTTCTTCTGTTGTGATTATAGCATTAAAAGCAAATCACTTTCATACTAAGACTAACATGACCTTTAGTTTTGGTCTTTTATCTTCATCTTTAAATGATTTCAAAGTATTAGAGGCCCGATTGCTTCTGAAGAGGCCCGAGAATAATCAAACAGTATCTCAGAGAATGCTTTTGCCTTAGGGCTCAAATTTACGCAGAAGTATAGTGTCTAATGCTAAGGAGCTACAAATATGTTTGGGGCCATTTCTCTGACTAAGAGAGTACTAGGCACTTTTGCTTTTTTACTGCATATCTGAGCTTATTGTGCACAATATGTTATGCACGTGTAATTTTATGGCAAGACAGGAGACTAGCATTATGCATTAACTTTTATTTACTACTTCCAAGCAGCAAACACTTCAAAGTAAAAAAAAAGAACATTGCAAGAGTCATAAAGTAAAACAGAACATTCAGTCTATAAAACTCCTCAAAATTCTATCTTCTCCCTCTTTTGTTTGCTGCTTCTGACCAGATAAGTATATTCAGCTTTAACTGTTATTTTTTGTGTAATTTTACTTGTGTTTTCTTAATTGGTTTATATGGGTATGAATTTAGGGATCAATCCAATTTATAGATTGATTGAGGTACAGTACGTTTTGTGTTGCCTTTTATGTGTTCTTTTATAAAGGGAAGTAAATATTTATGATGCTTAAACAAATTTCAGGAACATATATATATAAAAAAATAGGATAAGGAAATGCATTGGCTTCATGTAATTTAAAGCGTGAAGTTAAATTAATTTTTAAAAAGGATTATGTTCTTTTTCCTCAATGGGGCAGTTATAGACGCGACAGTTGAAATGGGCGTCTCGCACTTTCCCCTACTTGTGGCTCAAGTGAGGGGAGACTCCGTCCAAGTTTGCTTCAGCCACGAGTAGAGATTAGCAGGTGACCATCTGTGTTATGATCACGAACAGTGTAGAGAGTTGTTTTTAAAGGAAATTGCCCTCAAAAACAGAGCATGATGTTTAATTAGAGGAAAGACCCTTACGTATGGATCCAAAGTGAATTACAGTGACGATTTAATCACAAAGGGTTAGAACGCGTTGAGGAATGCGTTTTCAGCCTGTTTTCAAGCGGAAAAGAAAAAACAATCCCTCCAATAGAAAAATAGGGTGAAATGTTTTTAAAAAAAATGTTTTAGAGTTTTTAGAATTAGATTTAGAGGGTAGTTATATTTGTCAAATATATTAGTCAGCAGGACAGAGGGACAGGAGCTCCCAGAAGATTATAAGCTGAGAGAAACTGTGAGACAAAAAACAAATGGGACTGTCCAGGAGACAGTTAAGTCTCTCATTAAAGATGGTAGGAAGATGAGGAGGAGTTATTGTCCTTATCTGATGAGGAGGACTGTGTAGAGAGAGGTCCAGGTGGTAAGTGTCTGAGGAAAAGGAGGCATACATCAGTGGAAGAGGTATCTGATGTTTCAGAAAATTGAGTCCTAGGCAACTCACAAAGGAAAGGTGCCTATAGCGGCATAACGAAGAAGCAGGATATCCCTGCAAATTATGAGTTATTTGGACATGCCAATATTCAGGAGAGAAAAAAACGACTGGGATGAATATGTACTGGATTTGAAATCAGACAATTATTCTGGCAATGAATTTGGTGAGATGAACGAAGTAATTATGGGTATGGACAAATTGATTAAAGACCAACTGGGTCAAAAGTCATTTGACCCAAAAGATATTAGCCTTCCGAGGAGCTTGGTTTGGTGGCCATTGAAGCACGTGGCAGATTACATTAAGCAAAGGATAAGGAAATCACCAGAGAGGGAAGAAAGAAATGTAATGAGGGTGGAATGCTCAAGACCTATTGTGGGGGGAAAAGAAACTATGACACCAAATTTAGACCCAGATATAATAACATATTTATTTAAAGTAGAAAGGGATCCTAGAAAAGGATTGGGGCGGGCCTTGAAGCAGTGTGAGGCTAAACTATTGGATGTGTTAGGTCCATTGGCAAGGATGTTAGATTTGGTAGAGGAAGCCTATATTAATGAGAATAACATAAATATTGAATTACTAAGAGGACGGAGTCACAGGGCAGTTTGCTTTCTAGGGAATGCTAATGCAAGCTTGATTGAAGAAAGGAGGAAAGCAATATTGATGAGAATAAATCCAAAGTTGGGCAAATTAGCAAAGAAGGAATCCTCAGTGGAGGCGAAAAGCCTTTTGTTTGGAGAAGGAATGGTTGAATCCCTTGGGAAATATGTCTCTACATTTACTGCTTTACACAGAGCTCAGACTTCAATGAGGAAAGTCTTTAGTGGAAACAGTTTTTATTGCAAGGCCGGAAGGAGAGGGCAATCGTTCAGCAGAGGAAGTTCTAGAGCCCAATATAATCAGGGAAGAGGAGCGTATAGAGGGTATCAATCAGGAGGAGGCTTTTATCCCCAGAGATGTAGAGGCAGAAGAGCTAGAACTTCAAGAGAGAGAGATCAGCAATCCACAACAACCCAAGGTGAGTACGAAGATTTATACTGGTTCTACCCGAGAAAAGGTGGGAGGCAAATTGGACATTTTGCAGAAGAATGGAAACTGGTAACTCAGGATCTTTGAGTGCTTGCAATCATAAAGGACTCTGCAATAGACTTCGAGAAGGTACCATTTTAAGAAACTGAACCAACGGAGTTGAATTTCAGTCAAGAACAAAAACAAATAGTGGCAGAAGAGATATAAGTAATGTTGGAGAAGAAAGCTATTATAAGGGTAATAGAAGAGGAAAAAAGGTACACTATTTATGGTAGAGAAGAAGGACAAAGGTTAAAGACCTGTGATAAATCTGAGGTCTTTAAATTGTTTTGTCATTTACCGCCATTTCAAAATGGAAGGTATTCATATGTTGAGAGACATTTTACAGGAATTGGATTGAATGTGAAATTGGATCTAAAGGCTGCTTATTTCACTATTCCTTTCAATAAGGAGAGCCAGAGATTTCTTCAATTCAGATGCAAATGCTGTTTATACCAATTTCAGTGTCTTCCTTTCTTCAGCACCATGGTGTTTCACGAAAGTCGGTTTCCTACAGGAATAAGGTGTAAGGATGATTGTGTATTTATACGACATTCTAATCATTAATCAGGAAGTGGAGGTTAAAGAAACATCTATTAATAGTAGAAAATAGCGATTCTCCTAATTACTATGCCAAGAGAATCTGAATTTCATTAAAGACACGGAGGCTAACATTATGCATTAATCTTAATGCCAACTCCACACAGCCACTTTGAAGTATTACATCTCAGTGAAGATTGTTCTAGAGCATAACAGAGCTAGGCTATAATAGGCATGCACACAGTACAATCTGCCTCTTTGAAATGCAGATAAACTTCTCCTCATGAAGGTTCGTAACCATATGGTAGAGTAGGAAAACGGTAGGTCTTTGGAATGGAAAAAGCTCTACGTAGGATCAAAGAAGCCAGGTACCCAATTTGTGGTGTCTTCCACACCATTTAGGCCGAAAGATCTGGGCTACTGTCTGAAAATAAAGACGAATATTAGAACATCTTCTACAGATTTAAGTGTAAGAGGTTTCACTGTAAAGGCACTTGACAATGCATATAACATAACATAACCCGAAATCTTATTAAAGCATTACATATCATTAACTTCCTCTACATTTGTAATCGACCTCCCTTTATCCTTTTTTTTTTTTTTAAACTTCTTTATCCAATGCAGGGATGGGAGGGTGGGATAATGTTACCCTCCATGTCTTTAATGAAATTCAGATTCTCTTGGCATAGTAATTTGGAGAATTGCTACTTCATTACAAGACCGGAGGCTACCATTATGAATGTTGGTAGCTTTGCAAAACTGTGTTTGACATGTGTTCAATCGGTTTACAATAAAGTTTTGCAAAAGTAGTAGAGTTTGACCAATCGGCGGCTCTAAGGATGTCCTCTAGTCTGCCACCTTTCCAGAAGGATTGACTAGCCATGGCGCCCCTCGCAGAAAGTGCTTTAAATCTATTAAGGTTGACACCTGCTAGCTACATAGTTCTTTTAACCCATCGAGCTATCGTTGCACAAGCCACTGCTTTAAAAGGTTTAACAAAAGAAATGAGGAGCCGATTAACACCATCTGAGTGATGTTCATTTATTCTATAGTCATATTCTTTCATACAATCAACCACTCACAATTTTTTGCATGTCAAAATTGGGATAAAAACTGAATCAGACATCCTTTTAGTTCTTCTAATAATCTCGAACTTCACTCCAAAGGCGTCATAAATTCTGTTGGTTACCTCCAAAGCAGAGGTCTTCAAAAACTTTTTGATGCCGAGATCCCCTTATCAAAATTCTTTAGACATATTGACCCCCTCCCGACAAGAATTTCTAGAACCTGGTACTCCTCATTATTGACAACAATTGACAACCATAAACACCCCCAATTCCCACAGCAAATCATTTTTATGGTGGGGAAATAATATTAAACAGTGTTTAGCAAACCAAAGGTCAGTGAGAGTGGGGGCGTGGTCAAAGGTGCAGCTAAAAACAAAGGGTCTCATTTATGAGGAATTGGCGTAAGTCAGCACCGCAAGTCTACTTGCTGCGCTGCCCTACCCCAATGTGAAAGGGCAGGAATACACCGTATTTATGAAATACGGTGCACTCCTGTTCTTTCCTCTTGCATTGGCGCACAAATTGCTGCCTAGCATCAACATAGGCAGAATTGTTTTTGTAGAGGCACCTTCCTTCACAAAAAACAATACTGAGAGTCGGTTTCCTCTTTCTATGTGAGCTGCAGAATGCACTGAAGCACAAGTGAGGCACAAGTGAGGCTGGGGAATGTGCGACCACCTTACCAGGACTCCATAGCCCCCTGGGGGTCGCGCCACTCTTATTGAAGACCTCTGCTCTAAAGCTTTCACATCCGACATGCGACGACAACAAATCAGGCACAGTAAGGAGGCTAACTTCATCGAAAGCGTTTTTTTACTTAGAAATCTATTACTTGGCCAAGTTGTGAATAAGCTTAGCATCAGATTCACATCCCAGAGTTTCGTACTTAGGTTTAGGTGGTCTTCTCAGTCTGATACTTTTAAGGATTCTACACACCATGACGTTTTTCCCAACACTTCTTCCATTTCTCAGAGCGTGGCCGGTTGATACTGCAGACCTTTAGCAGTTAGATGTCCTGTAGCTAAGTCCCTTATCAAATTGTTCTACTAAAAAATTAGCAACGTCAACTTTAGGTGCGTCCACGGCATCCAGATCCCTTTCCAGGCACCAACAAACCCATTGTTTCCATATTCCGTTGTATCTCTTGTGGGTCCCAGAAGTCCACGACTCTTCGTGGAGCTTCTCAGCTCTTCCCGAAAGTCCTGACATCTCTTTAGATCTACTGATACCTTCCAGGCAAGAAGGTTCAAAGTCCCTGTCGAGATTAGAGGATGTTCCTCTCCATCCGCAGTCCTTAAGAGTCCTTCTTCTGTGGGAAGAAGAAAGGGTATGTTGCAGGCAAGTTCCAAAATCACTGGAAACCATGCCTGAGATGGCCAAAAGGGAGTTATTAAAACCAGGGAGCATACTTCCACTCTCACTTTCTGAAGAACTCTCTGTATCATTGTGAAGGAGGGAAATGCGTAAGCCTGGGTCCCTTTTCAGGTTTGCAGGAAGGCGTTCACCGCTAGAGCATTCGGGTCTGGCATCCAACTGAAGTGTTTCTTCAGTTGGAAGGTGAGCCTGCTTGCAAATAAGTCCAAATTCAGTGGGCCCCATAGGAGACACAATTTGTTGAACACTGAAACATTTGGTTTCCAGTCGCTGTAGTCCCTCAGGAATCTTGAATTTCAATCTGCTGAAATATTGGCTTCCCCGGGCAAGTATTCTGCTTTGAGGGTGATCTTGTGTTCCAGACAGAACATCTAAAGTTTTTTGGCCAGGGCCGATAGGTCTGTGCATTTCGTGCCACCAAGACGGTTTATATAAGCTACTGTCGAAACATTGTTCATTTTCAGTAGTACTGATCTGCCCTGTAAGGCAAGTTTGAAACTCATCAGAGCATAAAGCCCTGTGGTTAACTCTAAAAACTTTATATGATGAGACCTCTCTGTGTGGTATTCTCGTTTCCCAGGTGAGCGCCCCATCCAAGAAAGCTCGAATCGGATTCAAGGATGTAATCCGGAGATGATCCAAAGATTGCACTTCCATTCCAGGCATCTTGGTTCTCCAACCACTAACTCAGCTCTGATTTGGCCTCCTGATCCAAGGAGATTTTGTCCCCATACAACAAACCTGCTCGAAGAGCTCTTGCTTTTATTCTCTGGAGAGCCCGGTAGTGAAGGGGGCCTGGAAATATGGCCTGGATGGAAGAGAACAGGAGGCCTAAGAGTCTGGCAAGTTCTGTCAGGGTTAGAGAATGTTGTTTTAGTACAAAGCGTATTTTTTTCCAGATTTTGGTAACTTTCTTCGAAGGGAGAAGTGGAATAGACTTCACTGTGTCTATAGTGAAGCCCAGAAAATCTAGGGATTTTGAGGGTGTTAGAATAGACTTCTCTTTGTTTATAATGAAGCCCAAGCTCTCTAAGAGAGACATCACAGTATCTAAGTCTTTGAGAATTTGAACTAGACATTGGGACATTATGAGAATGTCGTCCAGATAAATAATGAGTCCTATTCCCCTTTCTCTGAGGAGAGACATGACCACTCTCATTGCCTTGGTAAAGCACCAGGGATCTGCGTTTAGATCGAAGGGAAGTGCCTGAAATTTGTAAAGGTGTTTTTGCCAAAAAACACCCGAGGTAACATTGGTATTCTTTGGCCATTGGGATAGTAAAATACATGTCTTTAAGGTCCAGTTTTACTAGCCAGTCTCCTTCCAATAAAATGTCTCTTAAAAGATGGATACCTTCCATCTTGAAGTGTCTGTATATTAGAAACCTGTTCAGTTGTCTGATATTTAAAACTGGTCTTCAACCCTTGTCTTTCTTTTCCACCAAAAAGAGTGTGCTTACAAAGACTTTCTGATCTAAAGAGACTTCTAAGATAGGTCCTTTTTTTAACATGGAGGATGCTTCTTCCTCTACTACCCTCTGTTGGTCCTGGGATAGACTTGATTCTCTTGGGGAGTGAGACTGATGCAGTAGTTGTAGGAAGTCTATTTTGAACCCTTGGATGATTACCAGAAACCAAGGGTCTCGAGTGATGCCAGGTTTAGGAAAAGAACCTGAGGCGCCCACATACTTTTTCCTTGAAAGAGGAGAAAGGTTGAATTTTGGTACTCACTGTTAAAGTTGATTGCGTTTTGTCCACGTGCCCGGAAACCTCTTGTTTGGGGACCTCGCCCACGTTGTTGGTAGAAGGATGGTGGTCTTACTGGTTGGAAGCCCCTACCAGAGCCTCTTTGTCTGAAGTTGGGCCTGTATAGGATATGTCCGGCAGAAAGGTCCCTTCTTCCGGCCCGTCCAAAAACACTCTGGTTAAAAACCCTCCTCATGTTTGATTGGGCTATATCTAATGCTGTAAAGGTAGCCACATATTTTCCCAGTGATTTAATCATGCGATCCCGGAATAGGAGGCCTTTGGGGTTTTCAGATGGTTCTTGAATGGCTAGGTCCCCCAGCTTGGGGTTTATCTTGGTCAAGATTACTCTACGGCGTTAATGCTAGCATTATCATTACCTAGCAGGATTAGGGCCCTCTGGCTCCACCCCCTGGGAAGGGGGACATCCACAGGAGTTTTGTTGAGGTGGCATTCCTCTGCCATGTCTATAAGCCTGGCTAGGGGGCCCACTACGTTAAGGAGACGGTCTTGGCATGCCTTAACAGACCTCTCCATGCCCCTTCTAGGGTCTCTGCTCATTTTAAATGTTATTAGTTCTGGATCGAGGTTAGGGTTTAGACAGGTCTTATCCTATATGACAGGACTTGAGCATTCAGCTCGAAGGAGGTTACATGCCTACCTTTCAAGTGGGTTTCTTAACCATTTCTTAATGAATTTCCCCACATGGTCCTGAGGCCACCACTTGGTACTCCTGGGGTGTTTAACCGCTTCGACGCTCATGACGGCTCCACGCCGTCATGAGCCACGGTAGCCGTGTGCTCATGACAGCGTGGAGCCGTCATAGCCACGCCCGCTCCCTGCCGCTCCCCCCACGCGGCACTAATTCCCCGCCTGTCCGGGAGAATTAATGAGCGGGCGGGGCTATGACGGCTCCACGCCGTCATGAGCACACGCCTACCGTGGCTCATGACGGCGTGGAGCCATCATGAGCGTCGAAGCGCCACGCCCACCCCCTAGCCCGCCCGCGCCGCGGCCGAATTCGCGGCGCAGGGAAGGGGTTAATGTTATAAGGAGAAAATATTTCCTGACCCGAATTCGCGGCGCAGGGAAGGGGTTAATGTTATAAGGAGAAAATATTTCCTGACCCAGAGGCAGTGGCGGTTTCTCCGCTAAGGCGCCCACTACTCTCCAGCAGTAAAAGAAAGGAAAAAATAAAATGATAATAACGTAATGTTATTATCATTTTATTTTGTCCTCCTGCTGCTGCAGCTTTGCGTGAGGGGGCAGGGCGGGGCTGCAGGGCAGGGGAGGGGTGTTAGAGCCCTCCTAAGTGCGCAATGACTGTTAGGCCGGCCTTTTCGGGCCGCTTAAAACAGTCATGCACACTTTCCCTGTTCCCCATGCAGGCTGCATTACAGGCTGTGTGGAGAACATGCCCACCCCTCCAGCCCCTGGCTGAGCGCTGTGTCACAGCGCTCAAACCAATCACAACGCTGCATTGCAGAATTGTGATTGGTCAGGGGAGCCTGCCTGTGCTTCCTGTTCCTGGAGTTGGACGAAGGAGAGCAGGAGCAGAGACACTGGACCCGGCGGCAAGGTAAGTGTTTATTTTTTTATTTACATTACGACCCACACCCCCGCGCGCCCACCCCGCCACTCGGGAGCGTGCCGGCCGCCACTGCCCAGAGGGTCTAGTATTAGGCTCTTAGATTTGGAGGGAGCATCTTCATCAATGAGGAGTCCGTCAACATCCAGCTCATGTTGGTCTGAATCGAATATGTACTCGTCCAGTAACTCTTCATTTGGGCATTCGCTTTCTTCTAAGGCACTTTCTTGTGCTTTTTTCTGGGCAGTGCGGACTGAGCCGTTTCGTGCACTCTTCCAGTTTGTGCCGCTTAGGGCACCAAGCATATTTGAAGTGCTTGGACCGCCACGCTTTTTTGAGGTGCTTAGACCTCCTTTTACATTTGAGGTGCTTAGACCTCCAAATTGTCTTGAGGTGCTTGGACCTCCCATAATGCCCTTGGAAAAAAGACTGTCAACATATTTACTCTTTTGTAATCTTTTTCCCCCTTGCTTGACAGGGTCTGACTCCCCACCAGATACTGAGTCTGGTTCCATTTCCTCTTCCGAAAGAATGGGTCTTTTATTACCATTCACTTGATGTAGGGTCTTGGGCACGCAGGTGCGCATTTCTTGATGGATTAGTTTCCTGATTAAGTCCTCATTTACACCTGAAAGGGGGCTCTCTGTCAATAGTAGAGAATGTGTTAGAGAGATTAGGTTTTATTATCAATCAGGAGAAATCTATTCTTCTACTGTCTCAAAGGATAGAGATTTTTAGGTTTTTTGACAGGTACAGTGAAGGTTCAGCTTCAGTTACCACAGAAAAAGATAAAGATGATAAAAAAGTGGTGCGTCATATGAAGGAAAAGAAAGAGGTGACATTGAGGGAACTTGCCTGTGTTATTGGTATTCTTTCGTCATCAATTCAGGTAGTCTTTCCAGGACCGTTGTATTACAGAGCTCCGCAGTGCATAAAGACTGCAGCTTTAGCGAAGGGACTTTGGTATGGAGACAAGGTAGAGATTACAGGGGAAGTAAAGTTGGAATTAAATTGGTGATCAGAGAATTTGGATGCTTGGAATGGTCGAGCTATCTTTGGAACAATATCAGATTTTGTGATAGAATCAGATGTGAGCAGTTTTGGATGGGGAGTGATGTGCATGGACCAGGAAACTGGTGGGAGATAGAGTTGGAAGGAGAAGGAAGAACATATAAATTCTCTAGAAATTACTACTGGCCTGTTTGCTCCTCGCAGTTTCAAGAATCAATTACAGGGAGGATCGGTTTTACTAAAGGGTGGACGATGTAACAGCAGTGACTTACATAAACAAGTTACGGGGAAGCAGGTCAAAGAAACTGTCAGAAATTGTTAAAACATTTTGGGAGTTTTGCCAAGAACACAAGATTCAAGTAACAGTTCTCCAGGAAAGGAAAGTTTTGTGGCAAATTGGAATTCTGACTAGCTATCTTTCCTGACCGCTCCTACTGCGGAGCTCTGCATCCTTGAATCCTGAACCTAACCATGCATAAATGACCCCAAAATTGCAGCGGTGACACCCCCTGATGTCGGCAGTCGGGTGGGGGTCCCGAAAGTGATCCAACCAGACCACTGCGAGGTGCGCGGCAGTAGGCCTGATCAGGCCCGGATACCAGGGGGCGTGCGGAGAACACAGAACAGACGCAACGCAAGACTGCACTGGTGGTGAGAGGGCCCGGTCACCAGAGGACGTGTGGGAAGCCCGGCAGAGTTCCAGTGCAAAGCCTATGAGTGTGGCCTGCGGTGGGGGCTCTCCCACCCTGTGAAGGCCCGCAGTCAGGCAGATTGCCCCCACCAGAAAGATGACGTGGCCCGGCGGGCGCAGGTAAGAGGAGCCGTGACTGAGGCCACCCGTGCGCCGGCGGCTCAAGAGAGGTGCGGTGTAGTGGCCACCTCACTAGATTGCACATGGGGGCTGGGGGCAAGGTAGCACCCCCGGTAGATTTCCCTGCATTTGGATCAGGGATTTGATTTGCGTGGCTACAGAAGCCCCAGCCGTTGTATGTGGAGGCCTGGACAGTCATATTGAGGCCTAGATGTTACAAAGGCTATGAAGATCTGGCAGCCTGGGCACCACATTGTGAATTGTGCTGGGACTGTGTTTGGGAGCTTGCGGGGACTGCTGGTGCCCCAGGGACTATACTGCTGCCACTGGTGAGGCCAGAGATGGGGATAGGGTGGCCACTGAGAGCGAGGGAACAGGATGTTGAGCCCTGCCACGGGCTCCAAGTTCCCCATGATCTGGGGGTGATCTTGAGGCACCCAAGAGACACCTGAATGACACGAACTGCGCTGAAGTAAGAGGGGGCCAACATTGGGCCCTCGGATCAGGGACTGTGGCTCCAGGCTGAACAAGGCAGTTTCCAATTGTTTGACCTCCCTGAGTCGGCCTTGGAGATGGTGTGAGGAAGTGAAGGTGCTGGATGGCAAGGTGAGGAGAACAGGTCTTGGACAGACTGGCTGTGGCTGGGTGGGGCCCTGGAACTGGGGCTGGAGCTGGTGGGGATGGGCTGCCAGTTTGTGACCTGTAGGGGCTAACTGAAATGTGCACTAAGGGCACATCATCAAATGCGCCGTGAGAGGAGTCCACCCTGAGACCTCAGGACCTGGTGCAGATGCCTTAGAGGGAATAAGCCGGTTACTGGTGCGGTGGCAGGCTGGTGTACCGGCTGGTGCGAAGACACCCCGATAGATGCTGAAATGGGGGAAGGACAAAGGTGCGAAACCAGCGCAAGCTAACAGAATCGACTAATACACTGTGACAAGGCTGGAGGCGCTGTCGGCACACCAAGTCTGTGAACAGTCCACAGGTGCGCCAGAGCAGGGGCGTACCACTGTGGATCTCCTGGTGACAATACAGGGCTACTGAGTTGAGCTGGAGGGGAACATGGACTGAATGGCTGGATCGGCAGAAAGTTGCAGACTGGACTATGGCAGTTGAAGATGATGTGGATTCCCTGAAAAAGGTAGTTAAGTCACTGGGAGCTGTGGTGGAAGGATTAAAATGCAGTGGCACACACACTCCTGAAGGATGCTGAGAGCCAGTCATGGAGAAATAATCTACCCTTGGTGGGCTTTATGGAGCGCATGCGGAGGACCCCTCTCCAGGGGTGTTCCTGGAGAACTGGATTACCTAAACCCTCAGGCCTCGGCAAGTGTCCAATTTCTTTATGGTGTAGAGGGCTCCTAGAGCACTGGCACCAGTGCCGCACCCAGAGCACCCCCACGGGCCGTGATAGCTTGTTTCTTTACCGTGAAGCCATCCTTCAGCATGTGCGCACACGCAGCCCCCACAGATATGAAGGTAAGCAAATTTTCATTTTACCCAGACTACACTCGCAGGGTCCAGACTTTACGCAATAACTTCTTATCTGTAAAATGGAAACTAAGAGACCGCAACATCAAATACAGCCTGTTATTCTCTGACAAACTGCGTATAGAGTATGATGGGCGTGTCCAATTCTATGAATCTCCACACGAGGCTATGGAGTGGCTGGACACTGGGATGGAAGAGTAGTGATTGTACTCCTGGGACACATGAGACTTGGATGGGCACGGTGCGGCATTCCCCCTGTAACAGGAGGACACTGCTGGAGAGTAAGGAAAGGAGGGGCCCCTGCTGGTGATCGAATTCTCGTGGCCCGGATGGCACCCTGGGGACGGAGGTGTTGGGTTTACTGGATGTGAGTGCTTTTTTTGCAGATTAGGCTGGTGCCTGACACACTAAACGACAGTAAGGATGCTGGGTAGGCTCTACAGTGACAGGAGGACACCAGGCACAGTTCCAATGGACTTTTGTTTTAGATACTAGCACCATATTTGGGGAGTACAGGTCGAACACTCCCCTGCACGGATTGCCCGCAATATGATACCAGCCCCTGGAAGGACGCGAAGACCTAAGGAGGTCTGGAGAAGATGGTGATATGATCACAAATCGTAAAGTTAACACTGTGTGCATGATCGTGTTGTCAATTTGGTTCTTCATGAGAGTTCAGGGGATGCTCCTTGAGGGCTGACAGGGCACCTAGGGGTGTCACACCTGATACAGTTTGCAGAGAATGTATGAAGAGTGATATACTGGACTGCTCTGTGGCGGGAGATAACGGGGAGCCGTCCTCTTAAGTAGGACTTGCTGATCGAGGCTGACATGGCTTCTCAGCCTGTACGGCAGTAACTGCTCTAGTTGGTGAACAGGAGGGGAGGTGGGAGGGAAGTGGGGCAGTGACCGGAACCCTCTGGCCAATAGTTGAGCTGGAAGGAGTTCTGCACTTTCTGCCTGGGGGAGAAGGGAAGTGGGGAGGGGTTGGGGAACTGCTGATTGTTGTTTTGGCTGTTGATGTTCTTTTAAGGGAAAATGCTATTGATGCTTGTGAATCTCATGCTTTGCCACAAGTGCTGAAACTGCCCAGTGAGAGGGCCTTATGGGTTAGGAAAGAGGGTCATGGGGGGTCCGGGAAGTGAATAAAAGTTCCTTACATGGAATGTCAGGGGATTAAACAGACCCGGCAAATGCCAAAAAAGTTCACTTACCTCAAATACTATCGGAAAACGATTGCGTTCCTGCAGGAAACTCACTTATGGGGCGACTATATAGCCACACTGTGCCGGAGATGGAGAGGGCAGGTATATGCGACCTCTTACGTTGGCTTTGCATGAAGGACCATTATATAGGTGGCCAAATGTGTCCCTTTCCTAAAATTGAGAGTTTGTGCGGACCCAGACGGGAGGTATGTCATCCTGCACGGCACTCTAGATGCCCACGACCTCTGCCTGGTCATTGTAAATGCTTCCAGCATAGACGATGGAGCCTTTTTTTGGGGAGGTGTTGGCAGCGGCATACGGAGCTGATTGTGGCTGGGGACTGCAACTGTGTGTTGGATGGAGATATGGACCGGTTCATCCCATGACAGGACAGTAAACCTAATATGACTGAAGCCCTGGGACAAATGATGCAGGAATGGGGTTGGTGGACACCTGGAGAGCCCAGCACCCACAGACACGCACATACTCCTGTGACACTCCAGCGGTGGAAACGCACAGTAGGCTGGACTATTTCCTCACACAGGCATAAGCAACACAAAGTGTGACGGACACGTCATACTGGGCCAGATACATCTCAGACCACTCACCCCTGCTTTTGATTTACTCTTTGACCAGAAGAGTGCCAAGGGTCCCATTTTTGTGGATGGGGCAGAATCCCTCACTGACCCGGTCTATAGGGGAACAATAGCAAATGCACTGACTGATTACTTTACCCTTAACTGGTAGAGCACCCAGCACAGAGCGACGGAATGGGATGCCATGAAGGTAGTGCCCAAGGGGGTGGGGATGGCAACCACTACAGGTATCCAACAAACACTAGAGAGGGACCTGATGCTTCAGGAAGAAAGGCTGGCAACCTTGGAGAGGGTGCTGCTGCAAGATCAGACGGTGTGCCCAGGGGTGAGGGGGGTAGCAAAAAACAAGTTCATTCCTTGTGGGACACAATAATTTCAGTATTGTGGGTGACCTCAACCTACACCTTGAAGCCAGCCAAGACAAGGAGATCGCCAATTTTCTAGCGGATCTCGCTGCATTTCAATTAATGCAATGCTTCCCTAGTAGCACACACTCTGCAGGGCATCTTTTAGACCACGTCTTCAACAACTTACCTGCCTTAAAAGTCAGTCAGCCTCTACCTATGAGTTGGTGTGACCACCACCTTATTTCAGTGGCACTACAGGGCGAAGGCCCTCCTCAGGGTGCGCCTCTGAAGCCCATCCTAAAACGTCCCTGGCACAAGCTAGATGTCGGCTATTTTCGAAACCTACTCCTCAGTCAGATGCCGCACTTCTCTGAGAACATCGAAACGGCTAACGGCATTCTGTCTGATTGGCTTACGCAGTCCCTGATAAATTCATCCCCGCCAAACTGTCCTACAACCGTAGAACGCAGTCCAGCCCGTGGTTTAATTAGAGACTGACCAGACAAGGAAAAACTGCAAGGCCCTTGAACGGGCGTTGAGACGGCACTATGACCCGGCCCTCGAAACACAATATCGTGCGGCCATCAAGGACTACCACAAATCCATCCGGAAATCAAGAGCCGACTACTTTGCAGATGAAATTAAAAATAGCTGCAATCCAGCAAAATTTATTTTTACCTTGCTAAAAGATCTCAAAACCTCAGATCAATCCAATAAACCCACCATTACCTCCAACCATCAATGTGAGGTACTCGCCTCTTTCTTTGTTAAGAAGGTCGATGACATTAACAAAACCTTCCCCCCTACCATTTGCAATGCTGGCCCCACAGTCCCTATTGACTCCGCCGCCCCTTTGCTTTCCGCTTTCCTTACACTCTCCCAGGATGCTATGTCAACCATCTGTAATAAAATAAAATCAGGATCCCCAGTGGACCCTCTCAAACCAGATCAGTTCCAGAAATTTCTACCTCAGCTTCTATCCCCCTTTTGTGACTTAATAAACTTGTCTATGTCCTCTGCAGTAGTCCCTGCTGCATTGAAACATGCCAAGGTGATCCCCTACTCAAAAACCTACCTTGGATGACTCCAAGCCTGAAAATTTCCACCCCATTTCACTTCTCCCTTTGGTATCTAAAACTACTGAATCCTACATCAACTCCATCCTTACAACATTCATAGAAGCAAATGAATCTCTGGACCCCACGCAGAATGGTTTTTGACCGCGCCATAGCACCGAATCTGCCCTACTGGCAGTCACTGAACATGTACGAAGCTCCCTGGGTGAAGGAATTACTTCAGCTCTGATTCTTCTTGATCTGAGCGCTGCATTTGACACTGTGTCTCATCAGATCCTTCTGCAGTGCCTACAAGATATTGGCATCAGAGGGGCAGCCTTGAATTGGCTTTCATCCTTTCTAGCTGAGAAATCCTTCCAAGTGATTGCCCTCCCTTCAGCTCTCAGACACACTCTGTGCATCAAGGGGTGCCACAGGGCTCCGCTCTGAGCCCCACCTTATTCAATATCTATATTCAAATTCGAGCAGGAGTGGCAAAGGGTAGGGGTCTAACTGTGGTCTCCTATGCTGACAGATTGTTATCGCGTTATCCAATAACTCCGACCAAGATGTGGCCAAGTTTCAAAACGATCCGATGGCCATCGCAGATTGGAGGACAACCAGCTGCTTACAACTGAATGCTAATACATCAGAGATTCTTCTCTTAGGTAGAAACACCCACCTATGGGGCGAACGTTGGTGGCCTGCCACTCTAGGGGCCCCTCCCTTGCCCATGCAGACAGTACAAAATGTGGGTGTCTGGGTTGATTCTGCCCTGACTTACCAGGTACAGACAAAGTCAGTAACCGGTGTTTGTTTTGAACTCGTACGTGGACTCAAGCCACTGCTTGGATTCTTCTACGCCAACACCCGCCAGGTCATCATCCAGTCCACCAGTCCACCATACCATTGGCTGTCTGCATCAACAACATTTACTCCGTGTCAACATAATCAAGATTATATATATCTTCTTGTTTTTTTGTTTTTTTTACTTGGATTACTACTCTTTCCACTAAGGTACACTGAATGGTGTTTTGCTTATTATTAAAATAACTGACAACAAGGTCAGTAGTGAAACCTAATAGTGGTTGTGCTCTGTAATTAACTAATCACCATACCTTCTAGACTGGACTTTTCCAGCTCTCTGTATTTGGGTGCATATAAAGCAGGGATCCATCGCCTACAAAGGGCACAAAATGACGTCACTTGGATGCTCTTCGGCCTTCCCAAATCCTGTTCAGCTTCCAAACTCCTACGAAGGCTCCATTGGCTCCCGGTGGAGAAGAGAATCAATTTCAAGGTTCTGTGCATTTCTCACAGAATCCTGAACGCCCAAGCCCCCACCATCCTAGCCAATCTCCTCACTCCCTACAGACCGAACCGCCTGCTGCGCTCTGCTGACCAACACCTAGCGTGTGTCCCTCGTGTCAGAAGAGCGCGGGCCGGAGGTCGTTCTTTTTGTGCCCTCGCTCCTAGAATCTGTAACACGCTTCCTGCCAACATCATCAGTATCCAAGATCATGGGTCTTTTCGGAAGGCTATAAAGACCTATCTCTTTCCAAGTTAACTTCTTCGCCTAACTCTGTGGCCTTTTTGTTCTCTGTTGGTCTTGGGATCAGCGCTGGGACACACCATTGCTGGGGCAGCCATGCTCTCTACAAATCTCATAACATAACATAACAGATGGAAAAATATGCACAACTCTCTTATAGATGATGACTACATATAGAGGGGAATAGGGCAGGCAGGCTATTGGCCAGGATGAAAAAACAGGAACACCACACAGAACCTATACTGATGATTAGAGATCCGATGGGGCGAGAGGTTCATATGCAACATGCCATTAACAAAACCCTGACAGACCACCTCCGGGGGTTGTACATGTCGCCCAGCGATACTCCGGTCCATATGGTGGCAGCCTACCTTGACTTGCTGCCAATGAAGCGGCTGGAGGGAACTGAACGGGTCGAGTTAGAGGGGCCTTTAACCAAACAGGAGATATTACATGGATCAATATGCCCTTGCCTTCCTAGATATAGAGAAGGCGTTTGATTCGGTCAGCTGGGAGTATATGTGGCAGGTGTTTGAAAGAGTGTGGCAGGGTTCCAAGTTTGTCACCTCTGTAAAACTGCTCTACTTACAATCGCTGGCACGGGTGCACACAAGGTACCTAGTGTTAGAGGTGAGTCCGCTGCAGAGGGGAACCCGACAGGGATGTCCCCTGTCTCCTTTGCTGTTCACCCTGGCAATGGAGCCGGTGACATGCAGGTTGCAACAGGTGTCGCACAGCTGGGAATACAGGTAGGACATACGACCCATGTTGTGTCATTACATGCGGATGATGCCACAGTATATTTGCTTCAGCCAGCCATTTCAGCCCAAACCTTTTGAATGTGATGCGGGAATTTGAAGAGCTCTTGGGACTACATGTGAACCAGTTGAAATCTGCTTTGTTCTCGATGGGTCAACTGAAAGGGATAGAGGCCGCCCTGCTATCTCAGTAGGATCTGACCTGGAACACCGACAATGTTCGATACCGTAGCATGCATGTAGCGCATGGGGTACATTAATGCCACACCTTAAACATGGGGTGCGTGATTGGATACCTCCGACCATCTATTACTTTTTGGAATACTCTCAAGTTCTCCTTGATGGGGAAGATTGCCCTAATTAAAATAATTGTGCCGCCCCATTACCTGTATGTATTGCAGGGCACCATGTACGGGATTCCCCGAAGTGTCAGCAAGGCACAACTTGAAGTGAAGTGGGTTAGTATTGTTGATAAAGTTCGGTTAGCGGTCTAGTGTTGTGGGAATGTTACTCACTCAGCCACTTTAACTTCCAGTAGCAGGATCTGCCTTAGGAAAGGAGGAGGCACGGGAGGAGCAGGATGATTCAGACGACTTGAGGAAATCCTGTACAGACACTTGTGACTATGAGGCTATGTATTGTATGGGAATACACTAGGAGATTGCGTCTACTGGCCGCTGCTATGTGGACCAGTCGGGCGGTTGTGGTGGTTTGCAGTCGGTGTGTATATGGGGCTGCAGACTGTGTGTATATTTCAAATCGAGCGTTGAAAGTATATTCATGAGGTTGCCGCACGCGCTACCAGGAGGGACATGGGTTGTGTGAAATGCTGAGCCCTAATTAAACAGAGGGAGATGTAGATTTACGTTTCCATTTCTCACTGGTTGTGGGCGTTTGCTGGCAGTTTGTATATGGAGGCTACGGACTGTCTGTATGTTTCAAAACCAAGCGCTGAGAATACACTTGTGAATGTCGCCGCATGCACTACCAGTGGGTTGCACTGGAGTCTGAGACGTTGCATGTACTATATGTGGCATTGTGATTGGAAGGAATCTTGAATCAGTGTAGTGCTGAGAAACTTAGTGAAAATTCAGTAATACTTGAGGAAGTTTAAGCAAGCCATAACGCCAAGTGTTGCAAGGATTTTGTAAGGTTTTATTCTCATAATGAAACTTAGGATAAATGTTTTCTAGTTAAGTGATATTAAATTAACGTAAGTGTCAGAGGAAACTGTTACTATCAGTAAAAGTACAGATAATAATATACATAATGCACAATTGCTAAGTAAATAAATGTGACTCTTATGTGTTATCTTGGTCGCCCAGCAATTGGCTAGGAACATTTCTAGGTCAGCAGGAGCAACAAAGATATGTGTATTGGCAATTGGCTGAACATGCTTCCGGGATTTTAGGATTCTTTAGGGAAAGTGGCATGGTTCCCCTGGATTTGGCCTGCCAAACAGAATTGTAGCAGATTCATCTTGCATAGATGGGGTGAGTCTCATGCCGCCGCCCCTCTTTGCCTGTCTCCATTGTGTGCAAGAGCAGCCATGGGCAATAACTCCAGAAGAACAGAGGTATTCTGCTCAGTGGATGCAGCCTTAGCCAGTCGCTCCCCAGTCCCCACTGACAAGGGAGCATGAAGCAGATCAAACTTGTACCTAGGAGCTTGCCTGGCGTAAAAGGTGGGGCGCTGTTGGTTAATTGGTGGCGTTTGTGTGGTTTGGCATGTTTGGTGGCACTGCTGTTATTCGCCAGGGGCGCTATGTTTTTATTACAGAGTGTGCCTTCTGTAGAAGAAGCAGCCTTTGACGTGACAGGATCCAGCTGTTGCCTGACTGGAAGGAAAACAGTGTGTAGTAGTTAAACTAAGTGCCTGCTTGTGCTAAATGAAGTGAGGCCTTGGAGCTTGCTTGGCGTGTATGGAGTCTCTCAGGTGAGGCCATGGCGCTTGCCTATCAGAGACTTTGATCAAAGTCACTTGTTCAGGTGTGATGTTGTTATGCTGCCTATACTGCTGGCATGTTGTAATCCTGTGCCTGGCGTGGTAAAAGGCTTTTGTCATTTTTCAGCTCGGTGTGTATGGCACTTCCTAATCCTATGCTTAAAGACTTTGCTTTAAAAATGGCAAAAGGCATTATCACTCCCTAGCTCGGCATGGATGGCACTGTGCTAATCCTTCCTATGCTTAAACATTCTGCTGGAGAAACAGACATTTGAGGTGAGCAGATTCAGAATGTTGGTGGTGGCCTCTCACTTCTCTGTACCGGAGGGGTGTGTGTTTGGATTTTTTACTCGCCAGCCAGAGGCGTGTTGAGAGGCCCCGTTCTATTAAGTGTCCGGAGCGTTACTGGTTCAGCTGTTGCTGTTTTTTGTTTTGCCAAGGGATTGGATTGCTTCGGCCCGCCTCGGAGTGCAGACAAAGGAAAGGGCTGCTGCCAGGAGCAGTTTGTGACTTCACGAAGAGCCGGGAATCACTGCATTGTCGACTCACAGCCCGCCTGGCATCTGCATGAGGGGCTGGAACGTTAAGGGGACCCAAGGAAGCCCGAGGACATTAATCCAAAGTCAGGGCCATCCATCTGAATATACCACACCTTTGCCCTAGTTAACAATTGCCCCTCAGGACTTGACATTGTTTGTCTCCCCCCCGCACCACCTACCCGAAAACAGTGAACCCTGGGAACTGTAGTCAAGATCTCAACTACAGAGGGCGTGCAAACAGGTGATCAGGGGGCAGAGCTCTCCAACCAATGGGAGCGAGGCAGGACACTGAAAGGTGTGGGTGGAGCAGCGTCCTGTTTGCAGCGGCATCTGATGAAGGCTATGAACGCCGAAATGCATTATGCCCATTGTCCAATTAAAGGCTTCCAAAAGGAATTCCCCGAGTAGCCTCTCACTTCTCTGTACCGGAGGGGTGTGTGTTTGGATTTTTTACACGCCAGCCAGAGGCGTGTTGAGAGGCCCCGTTCTATTAAGTGGCCGGAGCGTTACTGGTTCAGCTGTTGCTGTTTTTTGTTTTGCCAAGGGATTGGATTGCTTCGGCCCGCCTCGGAGTGCAGACAAAGGAAAGGGCTGCTGCCAGGAGCAGTTCGTGACTTCACAAAGAGCCGGGAATCACTGCATTGTCGACTCGCGGCCCGCCTGGCATCTGCATGAGGGGCTGGAACGTTAAGAGGACCCAAGGAAGCCCGAGGACATTAATCCAAAGTCAGGGTCATCCATCTGAATATACCACACCTTTGCCCTAGTTAACAATTGCCAATCAGGACTTGACATTTTTTGCCTCCCCCCCGCACCACCTACCCGAAAATAGTGAACTCTGGGAACTGTAGTCAAGATCTCAACTACAGAGGGCGTGCAAACAGGTGATCAGGGGGCAGAGCTCTCCAACCAATGGGAGCGAGGCAGGAGACTGAAAGGTGTGGGTGGAGCAGCGTCCTGTTTGCAGCGGCATCTGATGAAGGCTATGAACGCCGAAATGCATTATGCCCATTGTCCAATTAAAGGCTTCCAAAAGAATTCCCCGAGTGGCCTCTCACTTCTCTGTACCGGAGGGGTGTGTGTTTGGATATATATTGACCAGGCATAGTAATTGATGTCTAGGTCACACACACAAACCTTAAATACTTAAACTCACTGTATATAAAGAGCACGGAAGAGATTTCAGAGATAACCGTGAAATCATCTACACTCCCTAGGTGTAACTTATACCTAGAGGACAATGATCTGTTTAGACAGTGCGGTATAAGCCACTTGGCGACAGTATTGTTCAACCCGGTACTGAGGAAACTGAGAGTGAATGCGGATAGTCGTAGGCACAACAAGTTAGAACTATGCTTGCTGCTTCCCTCCTTTGCTCTTTTCTTAAATTGGATTGACATATATTTGTGATTGAAATCAAGAATGTGCCGTTTAAGGAGGTTTCGGTTTATATATACAAGTAGGCCTATGTGAATATTAACATTGAAATACCGTATATATGATGCTCAAAGATGGTACACTTAGAGGGTTAATGATATAGCGCAATATAAGCCACTTGGCGCTAGTATTGCTCGACCAGATATTGAGGAAACTGAGACTGAATGCAGATATTTGCGGGCTCAACATGGTTGTATCATGCTTGTTGTTTTCCCTCCTTTGCTTTTGTCTTATCTCTTAAACCTGATTGACATGTTCTTGTGATAGAAAACAATAATGTGCTGTTTAAACTGGTTTGGTTTATATATACAAGTAGGCATATGTGGCTATTAACATTGCATTACCGTATATATAATATTTTAAAATGGCCGCCACGTTGGTAATTCAATATACGTTGATCTCGACTGTGAGTCCTCTTTCTATGCCGAGCATCCAATTGTATGTATTGCACCTCGTCACATTACTCAGTGTGTGATCAAGGAAGCTTGACTTTCGAAACGCGTAACATTCTGAGAATAAATTTCTACTTTCCATAACAAATCTGGGAGCGCGCAGCAATTTTTTGATCTGGGGGAATACCGGTTGGAGCTCTATCGGCTCAGCGCGCCACCAAACAACGGGCGGATCTCCCAGGAGGAGGTACTCGCATCAGGGATATATATATATATATATATATATATATATATATATATATATATATATATATATATATAAAATTAAGTTGACTTAGTTTGAAGATTCTAAAAATTATTTAAGTTCATTACAACGATAACTTATAAATACATTTGTTACAAGTTAAATTAAATTAAAATGTAAGTGAGGGTGGATGACTTTAATTGTAAAATATTTTTCAAAAATAGTATTGAAATATATTTAAATTAATGTACAAATAAACACAAAGTTAAATGTAGGAGGTAGTGTGTTGTATCTTTTCCCTCTAAGTAATCCTATGGTAATATTATTTGCTTAAATGTATTTAACATTTTGATCTTACATTAATTTATTTTTACTTTTTTGGAAAAATTAAATAAACTTGAATATATATCCTATATTTTTCTATAGGGAACTCTCTGGCCCGATGAGGAGATCTCCACAAACAGGTGAAATGTTAGTGATAGTAACTTTAAACTTTAAATCAGTCTCAGGATTCTCCACCCCTTCATTTGACAGGCGGCGAAGCCTCAAGTATACATCTAGGTGTAAATCTCCACTCTGAAATAGTGCATAGCAAAAAAAGGAAATATACACATACACGTGAGTATATCTACACATGCAAACTTACAAATAGGACCCTTAGTTGCTAAAGGATGCAAAATAAAAGTGTGGGGTTATTTGCATACTGCTGGACATTGTTTTGATTCTTTTGCTTTTGCAGTATTGCAGAGTAAGTGTAAATATGAGGTCAGTGTTATTTCGAGCAGCCCAGCCATCTCCGAAGTAACTACACTCTAATTAGGCACACACGTGCCAACCTTTCAAAAAGGTTTTGAAGGCGCGTGGAATGGTCAAGCTCCCTCCTTAAAAGCGTCTCATAATCCCAACCTGGGCACCTGAACAGTGTACACCAGTTTAAATTGCTTAGGGCTGCTACCGATGTATTTTTATTTATAAAGTTTTATATAGCGCTGGCTAGACCCGGAGGTATCAGAGCGCTTTACACAAGGATCAGTGCGTTACAGGTTACATAGTTACAGGATCAGCGAGTTACAGGTTACATAGTTACATCAATTAGATCAACGAATAACGGAGGGGGGAGGGGGGAGGAAAAACAGCGGGGGGACGAGGAAAACAATGTCAGATGTCCGACTGGGTAGGTGATGGACAAGGGGGTGAACCAGAGCCAGACTCCTCTATAGCTACAAAGAACAGCTCCACCGGGCATCAGCCAAGGTTGCTCGGGCTCCGCAGTAGGTACAAAACAGTTTTGGAATCAGACCAGGGGGCATCGTCATACCTCCATCAAAAAGCACTGGTCCCGGTATTCCTGGGGAGTGCCGTCCGCCTCGTCTTTCACCTTACCCCCAGGACACAAGTGGTGGGTGGAGAGGAGGAAGGGACAGTTCCAAGGTGTGAAGAATTCACACAAAGAGCTGACCTGGGAAAACAGCACAGGGATCCCTGAAACCAACGCCCGTACTCCATAGCTGTAACCAGTCTGGATAAGAAGACCAGGGAAGCAGCGCTGGGATCCCTGAAACCAGAGCCCATTCTCTGTGTCTGAAGCTAATCCGGAAACTTGCAAACCCTGGCCTCACTGGAGAGACACTGGCGATCGCCATCTTGAGGAGTGAAATAACTGACGGATCGTCGCAACTTCAGGAACAGCCCTTTGGTGGGGTTGGCGATCAGGACAGGAGAGGAAGCCCGCGTATCATCGGTGTTCGGGGCTGTTCGGGGGTCAAAACAAACATGAAGGGAGGCCCTCTGGAGCACGCCCTTACAGCAGCCATAGTATGTGTATGTACTAGCACTTTTACAAGCTTGAAATTATATCTGGCTTTTTATGTTCTGTAGAAGGGAGCTAAGCGACCGGAGATGTTTGGAGATCCAGGGGCAAAGTTGACAACTGCCCACTACCCCCTACCTTTCAAGGCCCCCCCTGAGAAAGTGATCTCTCTCTCTACCTCTCCATGTTTAAATCTCACCCTCTGCCTACCTCTACCTCTACCTCTCACTCTCACTCTTTTTCTCTCTACGCAGTGTCATTCTAAGGGTTTTTGAGACCCTGGGCAAGACATATTCGGCTGCTTTTATATGACTCAATTTCTGAGAGCGTAAGCATACGTCAATGTTGTCTGTTATCGTGTGGGCTTGAATAAGCAGAACATGTGTAATAAAATTCAAAGTTGTCCTGAACAGTGGGCCCCAAAATAGATCTTGCCCAGGGCCCCAAAAATCCGTAATATCCTGTTTAGTATCCTGTTTGCTTCTGCTCGTGTCACACATCCTCAAACCATCTCTTGTGCCCACGAGGGTTGCGCGGAATGTCCTAATTTGTCTCAGTGGGAGTGTGGTCGAGTAACACAGCCGCCAGTTCCGGGAACGTAGTAAACCGTTTGAAGTAACCTGCTGAGTGAAACACGTGGCCGATTCTACTCGTGCAGCTCGCAAAGTAGATGGCGACAAGGTACTTCTCAAGAATTCATATTTTATCGACTTGCTGTGTAGTAATGAAGAGAGTGTTTGCATTTGACAACAGGGGGTTTCCACTACGTGTGACGTGCCTCCTCGCAGGTCGCAGCAGGATTGGTGTATGCCAAGTTTGGCAAGTCAGTCAGTATACACCGCCTGAGGGGAGGGGAGGGAGGGGAGGGATGCGGCGACAATGAACACAAAGGCTGCTTTGGAACCTTTTGTGAGAAGATTAAGGAAAGCCTGTTTATCCTTAACTACATAGCCTACCACGGGCCGAGTCTGCCGGGAATTCTAAATGGAAATGTTCCCACAAGATTTAGACAGGTTTTGCTGTTCGGTCAGCCCAGGAACAAGTAAGGCTGGGAAACGCATGGAACAGACAGCTAAGTGACTGTCTGTCTCTCCTCTATGAACATTCTTTAAGAGCTGCCTATCACTACTGCCCGTTTAAAAAAACACATGCATTGGCAAAGCTTATAAGTCTTGCCTATGCAAGAGGTATTGGCTTTGCCAATGTGTTTTAGCCATGTTGTACAGCATCGTGGCTGCTGTGCGTCATGGTTGAAAGTACAGGAAAACAAGCACTGGCAAAGTCAATAGGTCTTGTCTATGCACGTGCTATTGGCTTTGCCAATGTATTTTAGCCATGTTGTCCACCAGCGTGGCTGCTGTTCAGCATGGCTACAAGTTAGTAGCGTAGGGAAGAGTGGTGTGGAGTGTCGTAGAGTGGAATGGTGAGGAGTGGAGAAGATTGTCGTTGAGTGGAATAAAGTGTTGTGTATTGGAGTGGTATAGAGTGGAGTTGTGTAGAGTGGCGTACAGTGGACTGGCATAGAGTAGAGTGGTGTAGAGTGCATTGACGTAGAGTGTTGCAGAGCATAGTGGCGTAGAGTCCAGTGGCATAGAGTGCAGCGGCATAGAATTCAACGGCATGCAGTGTAGTGTTGTAGAATGCAGTTGCATAGACAAGAATGTTGCATAGTAGAGTGCAGTGACATAAAGTGCAGTGGTGTACAGTGGAGTGGTGCAGAGAAGAGAGGCATAGAGTACAGTGGTGTAGAGTGGTGCAGAGTAGAGTGGCATAAAGTGCATTGGTGTAGTGTGGTGCAGAGTAGAGTATTGTCGCATAGAGTGGAGTCCTGCAGAGTGCAGTGGTGTAGAGTGCAGTTGTGCAGAGTAGAATGGCGTAGAGTTCGGTGGCGGAGAGTGCAGTGTTGCACAGTAGAGTGTCATAGAGTGTAGTGGTGTAGAGTGGCGTAGAGAGCGGTGGCGTATACAACGGTGGTGCAGTGTAGAGTGAAGTTGCGCAGAGTGCAGTGGTGTGGAGTGCATTGGCATAGAGTGCAGTGGCATATAGTTCAGTGGTTTAGAGTAGAGTGGCATAGAGTGCAGTGGCATAGACTAGATTGTTTCAGAGTAGAGTGAAGTGGTGTCGAGGGGAGTAGTGCAGGGTAGAACGAAGTGGCGTAGAGTGCAGTGTCGTAGCGTGGTGTGGAATAATGGCATGAAGTGGTGAGTGAGGTGTCAGAGTGCAGTGGTACTGAGTAGATTAGAGTGGCGTACAGTGGATTAGCATAGAGTGCAGGGGCATAGAGTGGAGTGGTACTGAGTAGAGTACATTGGTGTAGAGTATATTGGCATAGAGTGCAGTGGTGTAGAGTGCAGTGTTACAGAGTGTTGTATAGTGGAGTGGCATAGAGTGGAGCTGTGCAGAGTAGAGTGGAGTGGCCTAGACTGGAGTGGTGTATTGTAGAGTGGCGTAGAGTCCATTGGCACAGAGTAGAGTGGTGCAGAGTAGAGTAGAGAGGTGTAGACTGCAGTGACACAGAGTGCAGTGGTGTGGTGTAAAGTGGAGTGGGGCAGAATAGAGTGCAGTGGAGAGTTGTAGAGTGGAGTATGCATGGTGTGGTAGCACACTGCCATTGCAGACAACTACTCCAGATTTGGATACTGGAGCCAGGACGGAAGCGGAAGTGTCCGAATTGCGAGTTGCGGAGCAGAGCAGAGCTAGGAGTGGAGGAGAGCAGCTGCGGCAGCGGGAGCCGCGAGCCACGATTTGAGGAATTGAGGAGTTGAGGAGCAGACTACAGGGCAGAGCGGAGGAGAGCAGCCGCGGTAGCGGAAGGCGCGTGAGTACCGCAAGTGCATGCCGTGAGAGCCGTGGAGAGGTGAAAAATCCCCGCACCCCCAGGAGGATCTCAGGTGCAACCGGCAAGCGGCAAGAAGGGCAAGGTTAGTGCCGCAGTACCTCTCAGCTGTGCGGAGGCGGCTGGCATTAGGCCAGTGCGGCTTGCACAAACTGTGAGGACCGCCCCCGCTCTCCCCCCAGAGGAACGTGATCTGCCTCCCCAAAGCCTGCGCCCAAGTAAGGGAAGAACCCTATGATACCCCCGATTGAGAACGCGGGGCACCACATAATAGCTCGAGTGACGGAAACTGGAGTGCAGTGTGAGCTGACAGAAGCTGACGGCAGCTGATCAGTTGAGGGGAGAAGTACTTGAATAGTGCCAGAGTGGAGAGGAGTATTTTACCACTGCATTCCTTACTCTGCTCCTGTCCTGCCCTGCGACCAGTTCTTTGACCAGCCCGGAGCAGTCTAGAGGTACGGTGCAGTAGCGAGGCGGTGGCAGACTTGCCACTTTTTCTTTCTTTTTATTTGAATTTTCTTTCAAACGCGCTGGTGCACGTCTACGTCTACGGGCCGTTGAGAGGCCGTGGAGAGGCCGCTGAGAGGCTCAGTGCATTTCTTAACTTTTCCCTTGGGGCTACGCCGTTGAACGCGGTGGCGCGCGTCTACGAGCCGTTGAGAGGCTCAGAGCAATTGACCTTGCTTCTTCTTCTTAAGGAATTACCAACGCGCTGAAGAGCGACTATGAGCCGCTGAGAGGCTCGGAGAAGTGGGCTATATTTCTTTTTTCCTGAATCAACACGCAGGAACAGCGTGGTAACTGTTATTTCATTTTGGTTGCCAGTGCTTTTGGATTTAACCCTGCAGTGGAAAATACGTTTTTTCCTACTCTGGACGGTATCCACCCAGCTAAGTACACTTTCATGTTTTAATTTCTGGGATACTTTCTGCTTTTCCGCTTCGGCGGCCGCTTCTGTTGGGGGGGGGGGGTGTGCTAAGCACAGCGGCTGGGTTGTACTGGTGCTGCGCCCTTGAGTCACGCAGGGGGCCATGCAGTAGTTTGTTTGGAGAGTGGAGTGCCCACGGGAGCTGCCTCACAGCGAGTCTCTATTGTTGAGAAGGGCAAATAGCCTGCCAGATTGTAAAAAAAAATTGTCAAACCTGCCGCCCTTGAAGCTGCCCTTAAGTTCAAAAAAAGGATTACTGTCGCTTTTCAGTCACTTTTCAGTAAAGATTTGTGAAGGCTATTAAAGGACTGAACAGTTAAAGTCAACTGCGAGCTAGAGTGCACTGAATTCTTCACCTCCATTACTTCAAGCAGTCCCATTCCTTAAAGCAGCCTAGTAAGCAGCAAGAGAATTTATTTTGTAATGCCATCTAGGTGTTTGCGCTCAAATGTAAAAGCGAAAACAGTAGCAGGCTTAGAAAGTTGTTATCCGAGCCAGAGGAGTCCGCTTAAGCTCCAGAAAACCATTCGGCGTAGGAGAAATAGGGATCACCTTTCGCATTTGAAAACGTATCCATCGGTGATGTCAATGTTTACAAAAGGTGTAAGGAGCTCTAAGCGTGGGAAGGGGCTAAAGGAGGAAAAAAAGGAGGCCCAGGAAGATGAGGTGATGGACACTCATGTAACAGCAGAGAATGAGGAGGACAGTCAGTTCACTAATTTAGAAGTTAAGGTACCTCTTTACCCTGCTGTAATTATTCAACAGAACAATAACAGTGGAAAACCAGTACAGCCACCAGGTGAAACTGCTGTTTTACAATTAGGAGGGGTGGGTGGCAATCTGGAAATGGAAATGGAAATGGAAACGGATTTGTCGTTGGGCAAAGTAGAAGGCCCCCCGGATAATAATGTGATAAGAAAAGGACTAACCCCATTATCTCCATTGGCAGGACTGGTATCCCTCTTTGACAATTCTCAAATCTATTTAAGAAGTATGAATGAACTTGAGCCTGGTTTCTTGCCGACTAAATTGAGTGAACCGTTATTAAAAGTGCCACAGCGGATAGAACGTAGCTTTAGCTCTGGGCAGGTGAAAATGGAGGATTATACTCTACCGGATATTGCTAAGCAAATGGAAAAGAATGAAGAACTAACGGCACAGCTGAAAAAGACAGGTGCCTTGGAGATGGATCTAGAACTGTCTCCGGTTTTAATAGCTGGTCAACCACATATGCCTGCTCTGTATAGTAGCACACCTATGAGTTCTTCCTATGTTGCTGATTTATTAGAACTTTCGGTTGGAAGGATATCAGGAGTATCAATGGAAAAGGGTGTAGAGAACAGTATGAATTCAATTGAGAATGTGCGGATGGGGGGAACTCTGGAGATTTGTTATGCATTAGAGAGAATCCTCTCCGCAATTTTATCTTTGTTAGAAAAAAGTTCTACAAATACTGATCATATATTGGAAGTTCTCTCGCCCATACTGATAGGGGTCCAAGAACTTAATCAGATTAAGCAAGCCATAAAGAATTTGGAAAAGGTCCCTGAAGTACCCAGTCATTTATGTCAAATTTGTAACAAGATGTTAAAATGTGGTACTAAATTTGTGGACGGGGAAATGAAAGAAACGAATGTGGGATCTAAAAGTGTCTCGCTTAGAGGTAGTCCAATTATAAGTTTACCCCCAGTTAAACTCCATGAGAGTGTACAGCTTACCAGCCAAGGGAAAAAATTAAATTCAAAAGTATCCCCAGTACCTCCCCCATTACGAGTTTACCCTATTTTAAAAAAAAGTAATTCAAATAACCCAAGCCTACAGTTAACTGAAGAATTAGCAAATATCTCAGATAGTGCATCCTTAGGGGAGGTCCCAGTATTGAGTGAAGGCAACCTCAGAACTGGTCGATGGGGGAAGAAGAAGATGAGGAATCGACGTTTCCCTAAACGAAAACAGAAAAAATTGCGGTTCCTTCCAGTATGTGAGGAAGCAAATAGTACAAAATCTTCGCCTAGTAGAAAGGATACAGGGACCTTGGGGCAATTCACATTGAATACAGGTCGAAAGACTGGGCAAGAAAATGATAAACTGTCGACCTGTTCGAACCAGGTGCTGATCGCCCCATCGTGTCAAGAGGGTCAGGAAGAAAGTGCGATAAACTACGAGATAAGCCGAGACCCCATATTAGGAAGTGTAACGGAAAAATTAGGTGAATCGGTAATAGATCAATACGTAGCCTCAGGAGGTGCCGCACTCGATACCTGTGGGCATGATACTTTTCTAGCGAGGTTTGATTCCAGTCAGGGGACAGTTGGGGCGGGGAACCTGTTTTCAGTTCTGAACAGTAAAGGGGGCAAGTTAGAGAGAGACTTAGTTTTAGGGCAGCCTGGTATTAGATCAATAAAGAATACTGGACCAGGAGTCGGGCAAGTGTGCAGGACTTTAATTTTTGTCTCTCTGTTTGAATATGAACCAATGTTATTGAATAGAAGTGCCCTCCTACAGATATTAACAGAAATAAAGGATTTGGGACTAATAACTAGTAAAGATATTGAGTTGGTCTACTTAGACGGGAGGAGCGCTCCCCCAAGCACTAGAGCTACATTTTCATCAGGGGTAGTGTCAGCACTGGTTATAGCTAATGCGGACTGCTTTAGGAAAAGAGGTATAGATGTGATCCCTAGTGTAACCCCTCGCCGAGTTCCATCAGAAAGCTTAGGAACGATTCATCAGATGCAAGGGAATGGATTCCCTAATAATAGGGGCGCAAATATCCCCATAAACCTTAAAGATATAGAAATAACAGTAGGAAGAAACCTAGGAGATAGAGAATTTAACATTTTAGCTCCTGAAGTCCGATGGCCCCCTAGTGCTAATGGGGAGGATGAGGTAGCAAAGTGGAGTTGGGTTGCAGGTACATTGAATGGGTCAAAAACAACTACCACAGAGCCCATAGTGCGGGGGTAGCCAATTGGGAAACATTATATCCTGGAATGTGGCGGGGTAGGAAAATTGAGTTATAAGCTTAAATCATTATTAGAATTAGGCCCCAAAATAATTTGCCTCCAGGAAACGTGGATTCAGTTTGAGAATTTTTATGTGTACTGTAGTACAGCAAAAAAATCCATAAAAGGGCATGCAAGTGGAGGTTTGGCTATTTTACTTAGCTGTGACATAGTATGGGATCCTGTGATCTATATGCATCCATCAAAATGTTGTATTGGAGTAAAGTTGAGGATAGGTGTAGATAACTTGGGGCAAGCGATTTTTCTTTTACTGGTAAATGTGTATATTCCCCCTGGGAGAGCGTCAAACGTACTGGTCGACTCTATCTGTACTTTTGTGCAAAGGTTAAGTAACAACGAAGAATGCTCACGTATAATGATGGTAGGTGACTTCAACGCCAAATTATCCAATAGTGCGTTCATGTCTTTTTCTAATCCGGAACAGGAGGAAGTATGGGCTATTCCAGATTCTGTACGGCCGGTCCATTTAAAGTCGGATAAACGTGGCCTGTTACTTTTGCAAAATTTTAGAAGCTTAGACCTTGTAACATTAAACGGTAGATTCCCGGAGTAGTCCCCCGCAGCTTACACCTTTTGTGGGGCACAGGGTCACTCTTTAATTGATTATATGGCAGTTTCTTTTCAATTATTTAATGCATGTACACAATTCAAGGTATCTACCACAAATATGAGTGACCATTATATTTTAGTTGTAAAAAATGGACATAGAAACCGAGAAGCCTGAACTTTGGAATCAGAGGGATGAGAATGTCTCATATAATCGCAATAATGGGCGTACTTGCTGGTCAAATAATTTGCTGCCAAATTTTAAGATGGTTCTTGAGAATACCGCCTTTATTCCCAAGCAAGAAACACCAGTTCAGAGGTTCGAGAGAGTCTTGGCTGCAATTAGAACTTTCGGAAGAAAGAAGCAAGTTTTTAGTTCTGCTCCATTAGTAATAATGCCATGGGAAATTAAAAACCTGAATCGGGAAATTAATGGTTTAATTAGAGACCAATTTAGGGTGCCCACGACACAAAGGCAGAGAGAAATAAGTAGGCTAAAACAGGTACAGAAAAGGAAAATATCATCGGATCGAAAGAGAGCTGAAGACAAAAAATGGGTTAGACTTCGAGAGGTGGCTCTTTCCGGGGATACTAGGAAATATTGGGCACTGATTGCGAAATTCTGTGATGGGAGAGAGAAGTCAAAACCCATTTTAATCCCAGAAGCAGAATGGTCCACATATATTTCCCAGCTTTATGCTTTAAATCTCATAGTTGGACAGATCCAAGAGGTTAGCACCACTCCAATTATGGGGGGCGATTATGGTGCACCATCATGTATGGAGATTGAGGGTTACATTTAAGGGGCAAGACATTCTAGCGCAATGGGCCCAGATGATGTACCAGTAGCCATAATAAAACAGGATTGTGAAGAATGGGCAAAATGTTTGCATCCGTTGTTTGTCCATTGTTATACCTATGGGGATATTCCACAATCCTGGAAGGGAAGTATACTTGTTCCGTTATATAAAAAGGGTCCAAAAAATTCCCCGGCCAGTTTTAGACAGATTTCGTTCCTGGATGCAGCCGGGAAACTGTTTGCAAAGAGTATTCTCACTCATCTTCAAGAGTGGGCATTTGGAAATAATTATATTCCTTTGGAACAAACAGGATTCCGTAAGAATAGTGGCACACTGGATAATATCTCTATTTTGCAAACTTTAACTAAAAAATATCCAGTATGTCGGGGTGTGCCGTTATACTCGGCTTTTATAGATTTCTCCACAGCATTCGATAGGGTAGATCGGGGGAAGCTGTGGAGGAAATTGGTTACTATAGGGATACCAGGGAATCTTTTAAGATTAATAATTGCTCTCCACTCCTCTACCTGGACTAAGGTATTATTGGGGGGAACACAAGGTCTCTCGAAGAAAATAGTAACCAACAATGGGTTGAAGCAGGGGTGCCTTTTGGCACCTTTACTCTTCTCTATCTACATTAATGATCTGCCAAGAAGAGTGGGCCTTAGTAAAGGGGATCCCCCTAAATTAGGAAACTTAGAGTTGAGCTGTCTGCTATATGCAGACGATGCAATAATAATGGATTTAACTCCAATTGGACTGCAAAGACGACTTGCTGAGTTAATTAGGTATACAGAAGAGTATTATCTAAAAATAAATATTTTAAAAAGCAAAGTTATGATTTTTAGTTATCAAGGTTGTAAGGTCAGAAAAAATTTGAATTGGTTCCTGGGAAAAGAAAAATTGGAAGTAGTAAAATTGTATCCATATTTAGGAAAAATATTTACAAATAGGTGCTCAGCTATTAGACATATGGACCATTGCAGAGGTAAAGCGATTTCACAAGCCTTTGCAATTAATCGTCTGTATACACATTGTGGGAAAAGACATTTTTCACACATTATTTCGGTCTATAAAATAAAGATTCCACCAACCCTGAGCTACGCTAGTGAAACAATTGATGCACAAAAGTGGGCCAGTTTCGAGACAGTGGAAGGTAAAATCTGGCGCCAAATATGTAATTTGAATTGCGCAGCACCGATTGCAGCGCTTAGCTCGAATTTGGACTTCTTTCTACATACGTGCTATCAATGGCCGCGTGCTTAAGATGGTGTAATGCACTGACAAATAGCTCTGAGAATTTGCTAAGGGTGGCGTTGTACAGAGAAATATGAAGGAAATATGAAGGAAAAAAGTGCTATTTTTAGGAATAATTTAAAAGCATTATCAATGTTTGGTTTAGATATGGATGGGGTGGCGGTTCTTTGTAAAAGGGCCTTGAAAAGTATAATTAAGAGAACAATCTACGGGGTTTCTCGTGAAAGAGATATTAAAATGTGTTCAGAGAACAGAAACATGGATTGTATTGCGGGGAGTAGTATTGTCAAAAATCCCCAACCTTATGTCTTATGGAATCTTAAACACGGAGTTCGCAGGGTGATTTTGCTACTGAGATTGAATTTACTCCCCCTAAGAATTGTAACAGGATCTTGGGAGGGTATTCCTAGACATGAGAGGTATTGTCATTTATGTAATTCCTGTATACAAGATTTGAATCATGTTTTATTTGTTTGTCCCGCATTACAATCAATACGTCGTAGATATTTAAGGAATTGTTTTTTAAAGTATAATATCACTACAGCAGAACAGGCCCGAAATTGTCTGCTGTCCCCCCATCCGAACTGATGTGTTTTAAAATTTTTAGCTTTTTTAAACAATTTTTAAACATATATTACGGTCGGAAAGATCTTTTTAATATATATGTTTAGAGCACTTGCACTTTATCTCGATCTCTCGGTCTTTATGACCGATTAGTTATGTTTATAACTGAGTATGTGCACTTTTACAAACTTTTTCTGCTGCTAGTTACTCGTTAGTAAAGATCTTCTTAATACGTATGTACAAAGCACTTGCACTTTTTCTCGACCTTCCGGTCTTTATGACTGATTTATTATGTTTGCAATTAAGCATGCACACGTTTTTTAACATTCTCCGCTGCTAGTTACTCTTTTTTAGGATCTCAAGCACTTTACTAAATTTGCTCTGCCGCTAAATTATCATGTATTAGATGATTTTTGGCCAGTATTGTATACTGAATTTTAAATTTTTGAATTTTATAATAAGTTTTATCACTGAATGTTTTATGATAGTATTAGATTAGAAATGTGTATAAATTTGTAAGAATATATGTATGATAATTCGATTATTTAAGGTTCACCCCTTCTTGCATTGAAAACTCCAAGACCGACCGCTTCTGCTATGTTAATTCGTGCTTTTAGATGAAAATGACAACTTGAATTTACATTGGAAATTTTTGTGGAATGAAATATGTTTTTAAGATGTACCTTTATGTGGAATTCTGCGGAATTCTAAATCATAATAAATAAAATTGTGAATTGTGACAACACATTTGTAATTGAAATGACCATTACATTTACACAGACATACAGTTTTAATAATACAACTATACAGCGCACAAACGATAATGTGTGGAAATGGCATCACCTAATATATTGATTTGTTCTGATCCTATCTGTTTCCAACACACTTCAGAATTAACAAAAAATGTGCTTCATTTGCGCTTTGCTAATTCTGATATATTATGAAATACTTGCATATTTCATTTAAATGTTGTCTGCTAGAAAAAAACATTTTCCTCTGCCCCCAGTATCCAGCAAGATTGTCTCATAAATCTGCTCACTTTGAAGTCAGAGAAAGAAAAGTAAACACCAAGTGTAAGACAGAGCCTGACATTTGACCTCTGTCTTTGAATGCACAGAAAACGTGTCAAGATAAGAACAAGATTTTCAGGCCTGTTTACAGAAAGGAGCACTCGTGGAAGAAATCAAGGAAAGGTAGTGTGAAAAGGCTTTGCTTCTTGGGAGGGACAAACTGAACCTGGACGGCCTAAAACAAATAAAGCCAGCAAATAGAAAGCCAGAAAATGTGAGTTACAAATGACAAAGTCAATGGTAAGCAACAGGCGAAATGCATTCCCAGGGAGGCTTTCTGAATGTCCTCAAAATGTCTTTAGGAAACCAGACAGCTCTGCTGTCTGTTAGACTTCGACCTAAAAAGCGCTATGACACGGTCAGCACTAGCTGCATCTTTTTTTCTTTGCTTTCAGCCGTGCTGCACATTAGCCACACTGCTGAATAGCATGGTTAAACAAAATATTGATTAGCAAGGTCAGTGTGAGCATCTTGTATGTAGAGTAGTATGTCGTCTTTGTACAAAGAGATAGTGTGTGCATGAGTAGTCGAATTCTGCCCAGGAGTTGTGAGCCAAATCCGAAGCGCTGAGGGGCCTGGAACATATAGCTCCAGTTCATAGTGGTTAACGCTGGTTCTAAATCCAGGGAGAGACAGGTAGATCAGGGCCAGGCTAAGGGTGCCTTTTTCATGATGGAAAAAAATGCAGAATGTTAAGGGAGGTTTTGTGTCGGGGACGTGCAAGGCTCTATAGCGAGTCTCAAAAGCACCTTTTCCACATTTGTCATACCACATGACATATTTCAGAAGTCAAATGTAGATTTGATAAACGCATGAGGACCTCCACAACATCACCAGTTTTCCCTTGTCATAACGACCATCAATTACATCCCACATCAAAAATCCCCTTTACATACCCTTGGGTCCGTGTCTCCTCCTGGGACACTTTTGCACATCACACTTGAATTTGGTTACAGCGCCTCTGACCTCTTCTTCTGTATCCTGGTCTTCCTGGACTACTGAATCCAGCAGCCATTCTCATATTTGTATTCTTTTTATGATTATTAGTCAAAGACTAAAGATATGCTAGTTATTTATGAGCCATACCTGTGAAAGGCCTACTTCTAAGTGAAACCACAAGCTCCACTTGACATTGTGTAATTTATTTTTTTGACCCTTGCGGGACTCCTGCAAGATTTGACAATTCTTGTGAGAGGCCATCAGTGGTGCAAAAGCCATCTTGTATGCAGGTTTTTTAAACCACGCCTAAGGCAGTGAAACCTTTAATTTCAAAATTCCTAACAGAGAAGCCCTGTAGTGGTCTCTTCTCTAAATGCTAACTTGTTCCTTTTCCACTGGCTTAAGAGACCATTAGCCAATGACACCCTTCAATGAACTCCGAGGTCAAAGAATACCACAAAGGAGTGTTTAAAATAAATTGTGCTTAGTGTCTGTTAGAATTGAATGTGTCATTGCCGCATCCTCTATATTGTATACTGTGTTATGTCAGCATTCATGTAGCTATTTTATATTGATCGCTATTGCAAATGTGTGCGACCAGTTCCTTCTAACATTGTGCAGACTAAAGTTAGCATCTGAGACGCCATTTTTTGCCATGTAGCTGCCATGATATGTTGTGATCGAAACCCGGCCTCCGTGCCCCTCTCTGCTTGCCTCAGCAGAAAGCTGCTTTTCAGTTGTTCCCTCTTATCGTATTCAAGGTTGAAACCCAGATGTACTAAATGAATAGTTTATTCTGCTTTTGCATGCCTATCCCTGGTCGTAGTTATGCTCCCACACTGGAGAGAGCTGATACCGAGCAAGATGACCTTGGGAGCCTGATAACGTGTACCCATTCTGCAGGTGGTAGCTCATCCTTCTGTGCCTTCTTTGTTCAGCCTTTGCTCAAGCTGTATTTTTTCACCAGGGGCGGGACTTGAGAGGTGTTGGAAAGCTTATTTTGTGTTACCAAGGGTCCTGAAGTCAGTTCCTCGACAGCTATCCCATGAGGCTGGTCAGACCGTGCTCCACTGCAGTGTACTTACTAATAAAAGTATTAGATCGTATTCTCCACTGTCATCCCGACTCTTCATTTCTGAGAAGGCCGAAAAGTGGTCGCGAGTGACCCGGGTGGTCCGTTTCGGGTCACTTCCTTCAGTTGGCGCCCGAACAGGGACTCCACCGGGCTGACCCATCTTGCCCACAATCGGGTGTGGAGGACGGGGCCGCCTCAGGTCGGATGGGCGGATCGGGGATCCCCACACGATAGAGCTTAGTTCTCGCAGCTGCTCTGCCTGTCTGATCGGGTGGTGCCTCGCCCAGCGGTCATCCCGTCTGGGGTCCTGAAAAGGCAAAACCCTTGGATCTGACCATTTGGTCCGAAGAGTCGGTGGTGGAGAATAACTTTGCTTGACCTGTGTGCACCAGGTAAGTCTGTCTTGCTTCTGGGTAAATATGGCGCCATTTTGAATAATCTTGAATATGGTCTGAGGACCATTCCTAGCTTGTTTGAACCTGGTGGGTCTGCGGACCCTTGAGATACAGGGCGTTTGCGAACGCTCTGCCAGGCCCCCTGCTGAATTTGACTTACTCTTGAAAAGGCCTGGGGCTAGAGCCTATCTTCTTGTCTTGGTACAGTCTCCGGACTGTCTTGTCTTGGTACAGTCTCCGGACTGTCTTGTCTTGGTATAGTCTCCGGACTGTCTTGTCTTGGTACAGTCTCCGGACTGTCTTGGTCTTGGCGCAGTCTGCGGACTGTCTTGGTCTTGGCGCAGTCTGCGGGCTGCCTCTTGGATTTCCTTTGTTTGGTGTGTTATTTGTTCGTGTGAACAGTGAATGTGTCTTAAATTAAGATGCCTTGTCTGAGCAAACTATGGTGCTTGGGGTGCCGCTGTTGTTCTGCCAAAGCTCGGCTGGAGGAGAGACAACCGGCGCCTCCGGAAGGCACCCCGAATTCTGACATGTATACCAAGCACGACATTAGCCCTATTATGTTTAGTACACTATGGCACAAATATATGAGGGAAAATGCTGAGCTTCAGTGGCCATCGACAGGTACCTTTGATGAACAGAAATTGAACTATTTGCAGGATAAATTGTTTGCCAGAAGAAGTAGGCAGTCGATGTTTGATTCCCTCCAGGTATGGCAGAAGGAAGCTAGGCAAAGGCGCATGTGAGCGGAGAAGGAGGCCAGGAGAGGGAAAATGCAAACGGTAACTCAGAAAGCAGTAGCCTACGATAGAGAGAAAATAGAAAAATGTATAGAGTGTGCTGATAGGAAGTTTCGATTACAATGTGATAAGTCCTATGTTGCCCGTGAGGAAGGTGACGCATTTGTGGATGAACTATTAGAAACCCGGCTCCCACCTCCCTACGCCCCGCAGAGGGTATACCCTGTTGTTCCGACATCTCAGTCTTCTGCTCCTCCTGTTTCTACATCTGGCCCCTCTACCTCTGATCTGGCTGCTTCCGCTACGTCCCCACCTGTTTCCTCCCTGGCTTCGCAAGCTGTGAGTGCAGTAGCTGCCGGTCCTTCTGCTGTGTCTGCTGTCCCCGCTCATGTTTCTCCCCCTTCTCTCACACCTTCAATGCAGTCATTACTAACACTAGTGCATGTCCCTTCATCTATTGTGTCTTTCCCAGACATTTCATCCCCGGCATCGTTGGGTGCTGCGACACCGGTGCATGGGTTGGATGAGGGGATTTGGGCTGTGGCACAGGAACGAATGGGGCCGGGGCTGATTCGATCCGATGTGGGAAATGAGGAGAAAAAGATGGTCGCCAACCAGGCTGCACAGTGAGCACGGAGTCCAATCTACAGTGTAGAGGACGTGTGGAGTGTGTTGAAAGATTTTGAGCCATTTGTACACCAGCATGCCCTCAAGCATATGTCGGCTAGATTGATAGGGTTGTGGGAACAGTGTTTTGATGGTGTAGCACCCCAAATAATTTATGACATTCGAGACCGCGTATACGCTACTGACATGGCCCCTAATGATGTTTTTAGTAATGTTGCAACAATGATTGGTTATCGGGGTAGGCTGCATCAGAAAACACCGACGACTGTGTCCCAATTCCCAATGAGGGAGGCGCATCCTATTTTCCATCCTGAAATCCCAGAACGGCGTAATGCGCAGGATATTGTAGTTTAACAACGGGTGGAAGCTCGCTTTCAGGAACAATGGGTTTACACTCCATGGAAAAGGAGTGAGGTGCGCTAGCCCTTAAGAGTCAGCTGCCGGACCCTAGGAAAAATCTAACTGCCTATTACAAAGAATTAACGGAGGCCGCCTCATCGACGGTGATGACACTGGCAGATATTGAGATGTTTTTTGGGTTGTTGGTACCAGTGGACATATGGAGGCAGGTGCATATGCAGGACCATGTTGTAGAGTTGGGTGGCACTTGGAATGAGATTAGGGCATGGGATTAAGAGCGAAAGCCTGGTGAAAAGTCTAAGGCTGAGATACTAGCTTTGCCGAGTCGTATCATTACTTATATGCTTTCTCTCATTCCATCCAGACGAGTAGATTGGGATAAGTTAGTGGCATGTCGTCAGAAGAAAGATGAAAGTGTGTCCGATTTTTTCACTCGGTTTGAAGGGGTGTTTCTGGATTTCAGTGGACAGGATCTGTCGGTAGAAGGAGGTGTCCGGTTGTTCGTTAATAGATTTGTTACGAACCTGCTTCCTGAGATCGCAGCTCGGTTGCAGGCTTCTGAGAGCACCTGGACTACCTCCTCCCCCTCAGTGATACTGAGTATGGCTCAGTATTATGAGCATAGGGAAAATGAGGAGAAGGAAAAGGTGGAGAAGAAGAATAAGGAGTTGAAGACTAAGGTACTAATGCAGCAGGCAGCGAGTGGGCCCGGCAGGGGACGTGGCACCGGTCCGGCCCAGCAGAAACAGCGTTCCTGTGGGGCCGAACCAGTGTGCGTATTGTAAAAAGGAGGGACACTGGCGGAGCGAAAGTCCGGAGTTGTTGCAGAGGGTCACGGCCCCCAGAGGTCGGGCTTCAGGTGGACGGGGCCGTGGCGAGAGTGGTCGTGAGGCGGTCCAGGCTGGTACATATTCGGGGTGTGACTCCGATCAGAACTATTTTGATGATCCTCGGGGACGGCAGCACTATCACGATGATTATGAGTTGGGCGAGGTGTCCGGGATGTCCTATAACTAGGACAGCCAAGGACGGGGTGAGGGACCAGTTCAAATACCTGTAGATCAGCGTGGTCCTTACGTCACGGCGGATTTGCATGGTTCGGCCAAGAAATTCTTAGTGGATACAGGTGCAATGAATAGCTTTGTTTCTCGTTCACTGGTCCCTGGGGCAGCTCTGTCTGGCCATAACAATGTTTCGGTAGGTTTTGCAGGCGTACCGGTTGTGAGCCCCATTTCTGAACCCCTCGTTTTACCAATTGCCCTTTCACTGTGGACTCGCCATTCTTATTGACAACGAATTGTGGAGAAAATCTAATGGGATTAGATTTGTTGAAAAAGTTGCACGCTACAATTTCATGTTCTCCAGATGGCGTTTATATGACAATAGGACCAATGTGGCCAGTACAAAACATTGTTTTTCAAAAGACGCACCGCTTCCTGCTGAATTTAAAGATGTGCTGCCCACGTTGTGGGCAACAGGAGATACGGACGTGGGGTTGTTGCAGATACCACCGGTCTCTATTACGATTAAAGACAACGCTGTGCTGCCTCGTATTCCCCAGTACAAAATACCGCAGGCGTGGGAACGGGCTTTGTTGCAGATTATACAGGATTTGATCAAATCGGGGTTGGTTGAGGCGACAGTTGCCAATGTGTGTAATAGCCCTATTCTCCCCATCCTCAAAAAGACACCCTCGGATTCTGCTGATGCTCATCCTGATGTCTATCGCTTTGTGATTGATTTGCGGGAGGTTAACAAAATAGTGGTCCCTCAGTTCCCGGTGGTACCCGAAATTACTGCTCTCTTAACAATGATTCCTTCCACAGCCAAATTCTTTTCTGTGATTGACTTGAAAAATGCTTTCTTTAGCATCCCCATTCATCCGAATAGCCAGCACCTTTTTGGTTTTACCCTAGCGGGCCGGAGTTTCCAATTCTGTCGAGCTCCTCAGGGGTATACTGAAAGTCCTAGTATATATAGTCAAGCCTTGAAAAGTCAGTTGGATTCCCTCTCTCTCCCTTCAGGTAATGTATTATTGCAATATGTGGACAACCTTTTGGTGGCCTCCGATACTGAAGAGGGTTGCAAGGATGCCTCAGTCAAATTATTGCTACATTTGGCACAGTACGAACAAAAAGTGTCCCTTTCCAAGTTCCAATATTGTCGACAGGAGGTCACCTATTTAGGTCACCTACTGTCAAAGGAGGGAAGGAGGCTAACACCCGAACGAGTTGATGCCATTGTTAAGATGCCCGTCCCTGTGACTCAGATGGATGTGCTTGCTTTCACAGGCATCACCTCGTATTGTCGTCATTGGATACCTGGTTACTCTTTACTAACAAAGCCTTTATTACGCCTAACGACTAAGGATGTGCATGAACCCTTACCCTGGATGCATGAATGTCAGCAAGATTTTGAGCAATTAAAAGTCACGCTTTGCTCTGTACCTGTGCTAGGTATGCCAGATTACCAGAAGCCTTTCGTGTTGTACGTACACGAGAAGGCTGGATGTGCGCTTTCTGTGTTAACACAAGCCTTTGGAGGTAAGCAGAGGCCGTGTGCTTATTTCTCTGCCCTTCTTGACACTGTTGCCAGAGCCCTCTCGAGCTGTTTAAGAGCTGCTGCGGCCGTGGCTGTCTCTATCCGACAATCGGCAGGGCTCGTCCTCAGTACTGATCTCACAGTAATGGTACCCCATGCTATGGACACACTTCTGAACAAGACGAAAACGCAGCACCTTACCAGTGCTCGTCTGACTGGCTATGAATTGACTCTGTTTGCGCCACACATCACCATTAAAAGACGTGCCACTCTGAACCCAGCCATGTTACTACCCCTCCCTTCGGAAAACGAGGACTCAGATGTCCATGATTGTTTATTTAGAACGGAAGAGGAGACGAAGGGACGGGTAGACCTGACTGACGTTCCCTTATCTGACCCACAAGGGGAACTATATGTCGATGGCTCTTGTTTCAAACTGTCAGATGGCACCACCACCGCAGCGTATGCTATTACTACGCTGCGCACTGTAGTTGAGACATCCCGTGTTCCCTACCAATCAGCACAAGCTGCAGAGTTGGTTGCTCTTTTGCGAGCATGTGAGCTAAGTGAGGGATTGGCTGTCAATATTTATACTGACAGCCAATATGCGTTCGGAGTAGCCCATCATTTTGGGCGGCTCTGGGCAGAGAGGGGATTTCTGACCTCCCATGGTACAAAGATACAGCACGGTCCTCTGATACACAGGCTTTTATCAGCCCTGACACTCCCCAAGAGATTAGCAATAGTGAAATGTAGTTCCCATAAGGCGATTACTGATGATGTGGGGAGGGGAAATGCGTTTGAAGATCAGACAGCTAAAGAGACAGCCAGGTCAAAGATGAAGAGAATGTTAGTGGCAGGACCAGCAAGATGGGTGCCTGAAAATGGGATGTTTGAGGACACACTGGAAAACGTGAAAGAGATAGGTTGGTGGTTGTTTGTGCGTTCAGTAAGTGGATTGAGGCTTACCCCACTAAAGAGAACACAGCCATAGCGATGGCAAAGGCCCTTTTGAAGGAGTTTATCCCGCGCTTCGGCTTGCTCCGTTTGATTTGGAGTGACAACGGGAGTCACTTCAATGCAAAAGTCATTCAGCTGGTGTGCGACGGTCTGCACATTAAGCAGAAATTCCATGCAGCAAACCACCCCCAGTCAGCAGGTTTGGTTGAGAAGTACAATGGAACTCTCAAGTTAAAGCTGGCAAAGATCAAGGAGAGCACAGGATTGCAATGGCCAGATGCGTTACCCCTTGCCCTATTGTCCACGAGAGTGACAGCTCATTCTAGAATAGGATTATCCCCGTATGAAGTTGTTTTCGGCTGCCCTGCAAATGTTTGGGGCGTCCCCAGGCCCCGCCACTTTTCTGAAACTGGATACCCATTACTTGTCGATTACTTATGCGCTAAAAATTTGCGTTCTATTCATCAACAGATTCATGAGGCATTGCCGCCGACGCCTGAGGGGCCAGGGCACAGCATCCAGCCCGGCGACTTTGTTTTGGTCCATAAGTACCAGAAGAGGGAGTGCTTGGACCGAGGTGGAAGGGGCCTCTGCAAGTCCTGCTCGCCACACAGACTGCAGTGAAGGTGGATGGCTGGAAGCACTGGATTCACTCATCGCATTGCCGGCGAGTTCCGCTGCATCTCCCCTACGACAAATGGGTCTTGGATGGCATAGGGGACCACGAGACGGAGAAGGTGCCACGTTTTGTTCCTTTTTCTGATGCCCGACTGACCTGGGCACAGACGGAGGAGGAGAACAACGCTGCTTTGAATGAGGCGGTCCCCCCAGAAATAAGGGCTGCCCAGGTTTCTCCTCCACCTGGCTCACAGGAGCTTGAGTCTCAGTCCCCTGCCCCCTCTGAATTTAAGATCCTTTTCCGTGACGAGACAGTGCCTGGAGTGGCTAGGTACAATTTGCGTCCTCGACGGAGGGACAGTGCACCAAAGGAAAAGTCAGATTAGTAGGGATGGACTTCATGGATGAAGAGTAAGGTCCATGTACCTTGTCTGTGGTACCAACGGTAGGTTATGGAAAGGGAAATCGGTGCATTGTCTGAGACACTGGACAGGATAAGTGGGGGGTATCTTCCCAGGAGGGAGGTTGCCCTATCCTGAGCGAAGAGACAGAAAGGGTTGTGACCGTACAGCCCCACCGTGAAGTGCTCAGTAGCACTATCGTTGACGAACAATAAGAATATATGGACACTGAACTGTGTGCTTTTATTTTTCATTTTTCTTTTTTTTTTGTAATACCAGGCTCCATAGTACGGACCTTCCTCTGGTAGCTTGATATATAAAGATATATCCCTTTGCCGTATTGTCATGGAAGAAGAACAGCCTTTAGCAGCACCCGGCTTCGAGCAAAATAGCCCAACTTGGTCGAGCTGGCCCACCAAAACTAAGATAGTGTTTCTAACAATAGTTTTTGTTGCTTTGGTAGCAGCACTAGGGATTATATGGTTTCTCGAAGAAAGGCATCCTGTGCATTCCTTGATTGGTACTACTCCTGTTCCCCCCGAACATGTATTTGTCACTTTGGTTCCTCATAAGGAAAGCCACCGAAAGACTTATGTCGACAATGTCTTTCTGCATATGCTCCATCAGGCTCACCATACCACCAATGTCACAAATTGTTGGGTTTGTGGTTTACTCCCTTCTGTGATGCATAAGAATGACCTGTTACTGTCACTGCCATTCTCTTATCTGGCCAGCTGCGAAGCCTGGTTTCAGTTGTTCACCATGGTGTATATCCATTATCATGCTGATGCAATGAATAGGACATACCTTGACTATAAAGCTGTATTGGGATATATAGTGACACACCAAGGATTTACCCCGGGGAGGTATGGGACTACTGATACTCTACACCCAGATGCCTGCATGAATGTTTATGAGGCCAAAAAGAATGTAACCTGGCTCCAGAATGAGATGATGGACTTCCAGGACTTTAAGGTCAGTGAGTATTTCAAGTCCTTTCAATTGCGCAACATTACCCAGGATAAGGCAATGCCAGTACCAGTAATTAATACAGCAGCTAGTTTCTGTGTCCAAGGTTTTAGGAAGGTTCCGGTGGGAGAGAGTACTTGCAACTATACCTATGATTTGAATACCACTAGTAGTCCACCACTGCTTCCACCCCACAATGTGTATTTCGTTTGTGGATCCCAGACTTACGTATGGCTTCCTAGGAGGTGGTCTGGTGTATGTTACGTGTCCTTCCTTTTGCCCCCGTATATATCGCGCCATCCAATTATCACAAAGACCACAGGTTACAATGCAGGAGCTTGTATTTGGCCAGAGTTAGAAGGGTTCTTGACACGAAGGATATAGACCAGACAGACACTACCATGCAGCAATTTACAGATGCTATGAAGGGTATTTTGCCCTTCTAGGGTCCCATGCACAACAGCCGTAGTATACGCAGACTTACAAGGGTTGTAGAAGGGGTTATCAATACCACAGCAGGAATACTGACCAACATCACTGCTGAGCTTCAGGCTACGAGGCTTGTTGCCCTTCAAAACAGGATGGTGTTAGGCGTCATCCTTGCTGATCGGGGTGGGGCTTGTCGCGTCATCGGTAGTAGTTGCTGTGTGTACATACCAGACCATGCTCCAAATGTCTATGCAGCAATACAAAAGCTACACAGACTGGCACCTGATATCCATCAGGAGAATGGTACTTGGTCCCTGTACAGCTGGTTTTGGGGCCTGATAGCATCCTGGGGCTGGAAAATACTCTTATTCTTAGTAGCCATAGCAGGTGCTTTCTTCACTTGTTGCCTGGGTATTAATTGTCTTACCGCCTGCTGCACTTATTGTATACAAAAGTTAACACCCCAACCCAGAGTCCAAGAACAGAATGCTACGCCCTCCACTATGATGGTACAGGTCGTTCACGACTTAATGAATATAGATGAGGTCATTTTTGAGTATTAATATGTGTGCCTATCTGACATTTGCTGATGATCAACTGAACGGTTCATTGTTGCCTATGTAGCCACCAATTTGCTTCCCCCTTCCCTTAGAATTGTAAAGACCCTTACCTGTTAGCAATAATAAAGAGTTAGCTATGAATGCTAAAAGGAGGGTCTGTTAGAATTGAATGTGTCATTGCCCCACCCTCTATATTGTATACTGTGTTATGTTAGCATTCATGTAGCTATTTTATATTGATCGCTATTGCAAATGTGTGCGACCAGTTCCTTCTAACATTGTGCAGACTAAAGTTAGCATCTGAGACGGTCATTTTCTGCCATGTAGCCGCCATAATATGTTGTGATCGAAACCCGGCCTCTATGCCCCTCTCTGCTTGCCTCAGCAGAAAGCTGCTTTTCAGTTGTTCCCTCTTATCGTATTCAAGGCTGAAACCCAGATGTACTAAATGAATAGTTTATTCTGCTTTCGCATGCCTGAGACCGAGCAAGATGACCTTGGGAACCTGATAACGTGTACCCATTCTGCAGGTGGTAGCTCATCCTTCTGTGCCTTCTTTGTTCAGCCTTTGCCCAAGCTGTATTTTTCCACCAGGGGCGGGACTTGGGAGGTGTTGGAAAGCTTATTTTGTGTTACCAAGGGTCCTGAAGTCAGTCCCTCGTCAGACCGGACTCCACTGCAGTGTACTTACTAATAAAAGTATTAGATCGTATTCTCCACTGTCATCCCGACTCTTCATTTCTGGGAAGGCCGAGAGGTGGTCGCGAGTGACCCGGGTGGCCCGTTTCAGGTCACTTCCTTCAGTGTCAGTAAGAGAAATCATCTGCTGCAAACATGCTGAACATAGAAGCAATGAAAATACACATTTGGAGAGCTGAATCTCTAAAAGAGAACCTGTCCATCTGTAATCATTATGTACTGCAAACCACCACACACCACGGTTCCCTGGATCTAATATGTGCATTTTACCCTTACATGTCCTATATTTATTCACATAGTTCAAGTTCATGTATTATTTTGTGTTTCCTCTTGGAGTAATACCATAGAATTTTGTTTGAAAAGTGATGATCTAGATCGCGATTTGTAGCATATTGTAGTACCTAGCATTGGTAGTGCAAAATAAACATGGTTTAGAACTGAAAGTGGGTCTTTGGTCACTGATAAGTTTAGGCACTAAATAAGTCATCATACATGTGTTCTGTCATTAATCCTTGGATTCATACATCAATTCATCCACCGAATGAGTCTTGCATCCCCCCCACTTACCCATCCACAATAAAAACAAATGCTTTGCACAATAAATAAATCAGGCTTGCTTCCTTTGTCATAACTTTTCATATTAAACAGTTCAGGCCTATAGCTATGATCAGTGGCTTGTCACCATATCCATCTCAGTCCTGCTATATTGAGCATAAGCTTTCCCACAAAACAAAAAGTGCAATACAAGCACTCTTTTTTCAGTGGAAGCACACCATTTCTGCCCAATTCAAAGGTTGTACACAAAGTAGTCAACATTTGGGCTGAGCCAAAGCCCCTATCTCTGTAGTGCATTTATAAAGCCTTTTTTTCTATTGATCTCATTTGGTGACTGCTGTGCTGTCATGCCAGACCTAAAAACCCAAATATTCTTAATCTAACCAATACATTGGTTGTTCTTAAAAACATAGTGCATTATCTAGGTGTGCATTTATGTGTCAATTGTGTGGATAATGCTCAAATTAACTATAAGCTGAAATTACAATTTAAAGAACTCATAAATGTATGGTAAAAGTTCCTTTATGTATTGTGGGCACTTTCGATATAATTTAAATGAACATGTTGACAAATCGTATAATTATTTAGAGCTTTCAGTGTATGTTTTTCCCAACACAATTTCAAAAAATTGCTTTGATTCAGTTTGACATTCATTTGTATTTGTATTTTATTGTACTTGTAGAGCACAACATTCATCCCAGGGGATACCATGGCTCTAAGAAAGCAAAAAACCTGTTTTAAAGATGTTTAGTTACACAAGACATCAGCTATTGGGTCCTAAATAGCCATCCGCTAGTCGTCAGCAATTGAGTACTAAATTAGCCACGTTTTCAGCTTCTTCCTAAACGTCATATGGCCGTCAGTTAGGCGAAGCTCTAAAGGAAGTTTACTCCAGTGTGCGGCCGCCAGATATGAGAAGGAGCGACCCCCAGCTCTGACCTTCTTTATGCTTCTAGTTTTAGCCAGAGCACGATTGCAAGATCTCAAGTCTTGCGAGGGAACATAAAATTCAACTTTGTCCTGCAGGATTCTGGGGCCAAGTTTATGTAAAGCTCTATGCGCATAGCACAATAGTTTAAACTTGGCCCTTTGTCGAATAGGCAGCAAGTGAAGCACCTTCAAACACTCTGAAGCCGAGCTGTACTTATTTTTGTTACAAACCAGCTTAGCTGCTGCATTCTAGTTTACTTGCAGTTGAGACAATAAGTAGTCGGCCATACCAACATAGAACACATTCCCATAGTCCAATTTGCTGGTCAATAAGGACTGGGTAATGGTTTTTCTCCAGTTCAAAGGGATCCATATGAAAAGTCTCCTTAGTAATTTTAGCATGGCAAAACATTTACCACACAGTACTTGGACTTGATCTTGCATGGTTAGTGCATTATCCACCAGGAATCCCAAATTTTGTATAACCCGTTTGGGCTCAGGAGCAGTACCTAGTGACTGGGGTCACCAGGTTACGTCCCAGACTAGGTGTGCTCCTCCAAAGAGCAGTATCTCGGAGTTCTCTGTGTTTAGCTTCAAACAATTTGCAGTTTCTGAGAGACAGTTGATCAGGTTGTTCCTAGTGTCCTCATATTTTTCTTCTATAGCTATCAGCAGCTGCGTGTCATCCACGTAGGAACAGATATCAAAACCCATTTCTTACCGATCATGGCGAAAGGAGAGACATAAGCATTAAAAAGAGTTGGGCTCAAAGAGGCTCCTTGAGGGACACCACACGTGATTGTTTTTGGGTTGGAAGAAAAGGAGCCCATTTGTACTCTTTGAGTTCTATTATCTAAAAATGAGCTAAACCATTGAAGAGTTTTGGAGTGTAGTCCTTTTTCAAGTGGGATGTTCATCAGGAGGCCATGAGATACAGTATCAAAAGCTGCCGACAAGTCCAAAAGGATCAGGGCGGCAGCTTTACCCTGGTCCAACAGTAGTCTGATGTGATCTAATACCGCTAGTAAAGAAGCCTCAGTGATGTTCATAGCCCTAAAGCCTGTCTGTGTAGGATCCAGGAGATCTTTAATATCTAGATAGTCAACTAATTGTTTATTGATCAACCTCGCCAAAACCTTCAACAGATAAGGAAGTTGAGAAATTGGTCGATAATTCGCAAGGTTAGAGACATCCATGCCTGCTTTTTTTTACCAGTGGGAATTCAATAGCTTGTTTCAATGAATCCAGGAACACAGCAGTATCTAACGATTTGCGTTACATAGGGGAATAAAACCAGTATTAGCCGAGAAAAAATGAAGATCCTGATTTGACCTCTGTCATTGCCTTCGCTACTTGTTCTTCTGTAAAAGGGACATAGTTTCCTAAGTGAGAACGCGCTTCGGAGTTGGGATCTAAAGCTTCCCAATCAGTATCCTCTAATGTTGGTTGGTTTTTTAATACAGAGTAGATTTGCTAACTTTCTCACAGTTATCTGCTGAAGGGGTCAGTGCTTGAGACATGCCAGCTGGCTTAAAAAAGTTCCTTCACTATTTTAAATAACTCTTTGGTTTATTTGCTGTTTGCTTCAATTGTTTTTACAAAATATGACTTCTTAGTGTGTTTAAGGGCTTTATGGTATTTCTTTAGCTCCTCTTTATATATTAGCCTATCACCATTTGGTCTTTCTCCATTTATCTTCCAATGATTTACATTTTCTTTTTGGCAGTCTAAGTTCTGGCGAGTACCATTTTTCAGATGGTGATTTCCTATTTGATTTGCTTTCTATCCTTGGGGCACATTGATCCAATGCATTGGTTATTACTGAGTTTAGAGTTTCTACCTCTACCTGTTCGGGGAGTGCCTTTGAGGCAATTTGATCTCTTAGAGAGAAGTGGGAAGCAAACAGATCTGGAGTTACAAGATTCCACAGCCTTTTTACTTCTTTAGAGGCTTTGATTGGGCTGATTTTTTTGACCGGCAGAGTAAAGGAAAAGACAATTATAGAATGGTCAGTCCAGGTGAGGGGCTCAGTTCCTGTGACATTTATGGACTCTATATTAGAAAATAGGAGATCAAGTGTATGCCCAGCAATATGGGTGGATCCTTTGATCCATTGTTAGAGCTGTAGGACCTGCATATCACTTTCCAGTTGTTTAATCACAGAATCTTCCATATTTTCGAAATGAACGTTAAAATCACCTATTAGCAGGAAATGATTATGTTTCAAGCAAGCAGGAAACAATTGAGATAGCAGTTTGGCACTGAATTCAGGCTTATACCTGGGGGCTTGTAAATTACTGCTCCCCGAACGTTTTGTAATCTCTGGTGGAAACCTGAAATACTAAGATCTCATGGTCTCCTAGTGGTACTACAGGTTCAGGGGAGACCAGTATAGCAATCTTGATAAAGAATGGCTATTCCTCCTCCCTTCCGCCCCTGTCTGTCACATTTTAGCAATTTGTAGCCAGCAGGAAGGGCGGAGGCAATATCAGGGGAGTTATTGTCATCTAGCCAAATTTCTGTAATAAAGGCTAAGTCTGGCTTTTTTCTGCTAAAATATCTCAAATCTCCAGGCAGTGTTTGAGCAATGATCTTGAATTAAAATAGATGCAATTCAGTAGAAGCCCAGTCGAATTACCTTCTTCTCTGGAGTGCTGTTCAGTCACTGCCCAGCTTCCCCACTTGCAATTGAGGCATGAGAACGGGCCCTCAGTACACCCTGGGGACCTGTTAACACAGAGTGCCTCATTGTGTGTCAGGGCCTTACCTAGATCAAGAAGCGCCTCCCTGTAGTAGCAGTTGTAGCTACTAGAATCTGGCAGAAAATGGGCAGGGTTCCTGGCCCCTGGTCCCATTGTGGCGCGGATGGGCGCAGACGGGCTTGCCTTCGGCGTGCCAGCGGCATGCCCTCTGTACGGCCGCACCACAGCCAGGTTTTTGAAACCCCCTGTCCTCAGCATCTAGACCCCTGACCCTGCCTCAGCACTACTGCCGGTAACTTCGGGTAGCGCTGCTCCCTGGTCACCGTCTCTCACCCTCCTGCCCTCCGAATCAAAAACAAATGCAGGTAGGCAAATTCAAATTCAAGTGGCACGTTTTGTTTTTAAAATTAGACTAAGACTCAAGTTCAAAATGAAACTTAAAACCAATCAATGTGGGGGTCAAGAACCCTTTCAATTCTAGTGACAGTGTAGTAGAAAGAAGGGTAAACAATATTCAAGTTCTGTAAGGTACCTTAATTTTCTTAATAATCCTTGTTTTTTGTTTTTTATCTCTTTTTATTGTTTTTTTTAGTTAACATATTAACTGACATTTACATAACGTGGTTCATATTGAACATTCTGTTACATTGCATCAGGTTGCATATGCATTACTCCGTTGTGGCATCAAAATAAACAAGTCTTATAAAGAAATTATTACCATTCCATACTTGTTACATACTGTCTGTTACTGCAAGTTTCAAAACTTTGGAGGCGGATTATAACGAAACCAGGACAAATAAATACTAAATAGGTGTGGACTTGGGACCGGCTTGTGTGTTTCTACTGACCCCACCTCTGCTTTGCCATTAGCTGCAAACTTAGTCTGATGGTAGTTATGAATGTGTCGTTGGGCATGCACTGGGGCGCAGTCTATCATAGGTATTTTACACGGGGAGCTGTGCTGGCCGGGGTTCGGTTTCCGCCAGGACTTGAGGCGAAGTGTCTGCGACTTTTGGGGAGGTTAAGGCTGTGAGAAGTTGGCCTGGTATATGCTGTCCACTAATTAAAGTGGGCACCTTGCACCAGTCCAAACGACCTTTATTGATGATTAGGTTAAAGACAACCTTTATTGAAAGCTATCCTAGTGGTAGCTATGGAGAGCAGCCTTCAGGCTAAGTCTCGAAGGAATGTAAAGCAGCTTGTTTTACCAGTATATAACCTCCTGAATGACCAAATGAAAGGAGAACCACACCAGGTGTATATAAAATATATGTATTTATTACTAAACACTCTCTACTAACCTCTTTATGAGATTAGAGAACAAGACACACAATATTAAATCACTAGAACGACAGTAAATAGCACAATACACAACGGGGTCCGGGGGAGACCGAACCATATACTAAGAAAGTGGTATAAGAACCACGACTTGACTAGACACAGTGCCTAGAGCACGTAGAATCGCTGAGACCCCAAGGAACCACCCAAGGTAGGGACACAGGGGACCCACGGAGGACGGGTGCAGTGTGGGAACACAGACGCGAGCTCCGTACAACTCTATGGGAAAGTCGCGGTTGGAAATTTAAAGATTAAGGACACTTAGGAGAGGACTTCAAGCAAACCCAGCTAAACATAGAAGGTTCTAAGGCCAGCACCCTTGAGAGTACCGAGGTACCCGTGTTACCTATCCCAGAGGAGCCGGGTGCATAGGGGTCAAGTGGTGTCGGAAACCCTCGTCGTTTTCAATGGCGTGATGCGAGAAAGTACTGCTGCCATGGAGAAGAAAAGTGTCTGGTGTGATTCAAGCCTGGATCAGAGATGAGAAGAACCTGAAAGCAGAGGGGACAAAGTCTGGGTCACTTCACATGACCAGGAGCGGAGCAATCGAATGCCCACCGATGTCGGGTGCTTCAGGTGCATAGAGGTGAAGCTTGACTCTGCAGCCACGGGGACCAGGAGACATTGACGATGACCACAGTCCGGATCCGAGCTGTCCCATGAAGGATGTCGAGTGCTGTGGGGTCAGTGTCCGGATTGAATACCAACAAGCCTTGGCAACTGCAACCCATGCTGTCAGAGGAAAGATGCTTCTCTGAGGACCAGCAAGGTCCTGGGGACTCCCCAAGCAATGGAGAGTCAGGGCACGTCTGGAGCAACTAGGGAAGCCCACTGAAAGTTAAAGTTGCCTTCTCAGGGACCCACAGGCCAACAGACCAGGGATCGCAAAGGGACCTCGAGCTGAATCACTAAATACCAGCCCACGGAACACCCGTGGAGTGTAGGCCGGAAATCTTCAGCGGAATTACTGCTCGGGGTCAGGACTACAAGTAGCCCAAAGCACAGCTTCAGGGATCGCCAAAAATCATATGCTGCTGCAAATGTACACGGTGCCCAGGGGTACGGGTTTCACGGTCCCCACGAGGGATACGGGCCTCCGAATTGCTGAGAGCGCAGATCGACCTCGGAGACCTCGGGAACCCACCTCCTGTATTGCAGAAATCTTCGTAGTCCTTCAGGAGCTTCGTAGATGCAAACCGGTCAGATGCGTTTAGGTGCCTGCTCAGCAGGGGAGTAACTCCTTTACTCCAAGGGAGATTCTTCAGTCATCCAGCAAAGCGTAGATCGTCGAAGGATACTTGGTTTCTGTAGCAGAGTTTAGTCCAGGTAATATCTAAAGTCCTGTAGTCAGGGGTTCCTATTTTATACCCAAGGAAGGGGTGGGACAAACTCTGGGGACCCACCTATGGGAGGGTCAGGACAGAGGGGTGGCTACACCCATGTCCTTTGTCCAGTTTCGCGCCAGAGCAGGAGCAAATGGCTCCTACAACCGGTTTGAGCTGGACTATGCACAGGGACACCAAATGTGCCCCCAGTGCAGACATCAAAGCACTCTGAGAGTGCACCCACCCAGCCCCAATACACTAAAGCCTGTCTGGGAGGTGGACACACCTCGCTGTGACAGGAAACCTATTGTCAAGCCTTCCCCTGCCGGAGTTTCGTCCAGCAGCAGGAGGGCAGACTCGTGTCTGTGGCTGGCAGCATCCATTTTGTGATGCCAGGGTTCTGTGAAGCTGGTACCGGGTGTACCGGTGTTGTCATATTTCTCCCTCTAGGAGGGTGGGATCATACCTCCCACACCAGTTACTGGTGTGGAGGTATGATTCCAAGGTGTTTGACACCAAACACGACATGTTTCCATGCAGCCGTTTTAAAGTGAGCATTTACCGCGAGGTTATAATGCACTTAAGTATATATGGTTGGCTGCATCACAAATAACCCCGGAGAATAGGTTCCGAAGGCTGCAGAGGGGCTCTGCTCATGCATGGGCACCCTCTCACATAAAACCCAGCACCCTGCCTTCAGGATTGATAAGGCCTGCCGTAGGGGTGACTGATAGGTTTATATGTGCAGTGATTAGGATAGATATAGTGAACCTATATCTAAGTAAGGGGTGCATGCACCACCTTACACAGGCTGCTGTAGCAGACCTGTTGTGTCATTTTAAATGGTCTCTCAGGGGTGGCATAATACATGCTGCAGCCCCTGGGAGGCCTCTGGGGTACCTATGCCCTGGGTACATAGTATACCATATACTAGGGACTTATAAGGGTACCCCAGAATCCAATCCGGAGTGTACCTAAAGTACATGCAATCAATTTAGAGGAGAAAGCAGCTAGAGTGGGGTCCTGAATAGCAGGATCCCAGTCAGACTAAGTCGAAAACAGTGAAACATCAGCAAAAAAGTGGGGGTAACTATAAGAAGCAGATCCTACTCTCCTACACAACCCCCCCCAAACGTCAGGACATTAAACTAACCTTGACCAGTTGAGTCTTCATGTTCTAAGTGGAAATATCTGGAGAGTCCATCTGCATTGGCATGGTTACTCCCAGGTCTATGTTCCACTGTATAGTCCATCCCCTGTAGGGAAATGGACCACCTCAAAAGTTTGGGGTTTTCACCCTTCATCTGTTTTAGCCATAAGAGGGGCTTATGGTCTGTCTGAACAATGAAGTGAGTGCCAAACAAGTATGGCCTCAGCTTCTTCAGAGCCCAAACCACAGCAAAGGCTTCCCTCTCAATGGCTGACCAACGTTTCTCTCTGGGGGTCAGCCTTCTGCTAATAAAAGCTACTGGCTGATCCTGACCTTCATCATTCAATTGTGATAACACAGCCCCTACCCCCAACTCAGATGCATCTGTTTGGACAATGAATTGTTTGGAGTAGTCAGGACTTTGCAGAATGGGAGCAGTGCACATGGCCTGCTTCAGGTCATCAAATGCCTTTTGACAGCTAACTGTCCACTGAACTTTCTTTGGCATTCTCTTGGAAGTTAAGTCATTCAAAGGGGTCACTATGGATCCATATCCTTTGACAAACCTCCTATAGTACCCAGTCAGGCCCAAGAAAGCTCTGACCTGAGTCTGGGTGGTTGGAGCAACCCAGTCCATGATGGTCTGGATTTTGCTCTGTAATGGTTGAACCTGGCCTCCACCCACAAGGTGGCCCAGGTATACAACTTGACTCTGCCCTATCTGGCACTTGGTGGCCTTGATAGTGAGGCCTGCTTTTTGCAGGGCCTTCAAAACATTTCTCAGGTGGACCAGGTGATCCTCCCAGGTGGAGCTAAAGACAGCAATATCATCTAGATAAGCTGCACTATAGACTTCCAGGCCTGTAAGGACTTTATTCACCAACCTTTGAAATGTGGCAGGTGCATTCTTCAAACCAAAGGGCATCACCACAAATTGGTAGTGCCCACTAGGGGTTGAGAATGCTGTTTTGGCTTTTGCATCCTCAGCTAGTCTGATCTGCCAGTAGCCAGCTGTCAGGTCAAATGTGCTCAGAAACTTGGCTGAGGCCAAAGTATCTATAAGCTCATCTGCCCTAGGGATTGGATGGGCATCAGTCCTAGTGACTGCATTGAGACCCCTGTAGTCAACACAAAACCTCATCTCTATCTTACCACCATGGGTGTGAGGTTTAGGTACCAAGACTACTGGACTAGCCCAAGGGCTATCTGAGGGTTCAAACACTCCCAAATCCAACATCTTCTGGACTTCAGTCCGGATGCAGTCCCTGACATGGTTAGGTTGCCTGTAAATCTTATTTTTAACAGGCAGACTGTCCCCAGTGTCCACTTCATGAGTGCACCAGGTAGTCTGACTTGGAGTCAGTGAAAACATATGTCTAAACTGGTTGAGAACTTTTCTGCAATCAGTTTGCTACTGGTCAGTGAGGCTGCCTGCCAAGGCTACACCATCTACTGAACCATCATCAGGGTTCTTGAGAGCAGGTCAGGGAGTGGATCACTCTCTTCCTCCTGTCCCTCATCAGTAGCCATGAGCAAGCCCATGTCTGCCCTGTCAACATATGGTTTGAGCCTGTTGACATGGAGCACCCTGTGGGGGCTCCTGGGAGTTCCAAGGTCCACCAGGTAGGTAACCTCTCCCTTTTGCTCAAATATGGTATGGGGGCCACTCCACTTGTCTTGGAGGGCTGCTGGGGCCACTGGCTCCAACACCCATACTTTCTGTCCTGGCTGATAAACAGTCAACACAGCCTTTTGGTCATTCCAGGCCTTTTGCAAATCCTGGCTAGCCTCAAGGTTTTTAGTTGCCTTCTTCATGTACTCAGCCATCCGGGAGCGGAGACCAAGTACATAGTCCACAATATCCTGTTTAGGGGGTTTGAGAAGTAACTCCCATCCCTCCTTCACTAGACACAATGGACCCCTAACTGGATGTCCAAACAGAAGCTCAAATGGGCTGTAACCAACCCCCTTCTGAGGAACCTCTCTGTAGGCAAAGAGAAGGCAGGGCAAAAGTATGTCCTATCTGCGCCTAAGCTTTTCTGGGAGACCTTTAATCATGCCCTTTAGGGTTTTGTTGAACCTTTCAACTAAACCATTGCATTGTGGGTGATAAGGGGTGATAAATTTGTAATTTACACCACACTCCTTCCACATAGCAGTTAAGTAACTAGACATGAAGTTTGCATCTCGGTCTGATACTAACTCCTTAGGAAAACCCACCCAGGAAAAGATTCCCAGGAGGGCCCTTGCCACCACAGGAGCTGTGGTAGTTCTAAGGGGAATTGCCTCTGGATACCTAGTGGCATGGTCCACCACCACCAGTATAAATCTATGCCCAGATGCAGTTTGAGGATCCATGGGACCAACAATGTCAATCCCAACCCTCTCAAAGGGAACCCCCGCCACAGGTAGTGGTATCAGGGGGGCCTTTGTAGTACCACCTGCCTTACCACTGGCTTGACAGGTGACACAGGAGCGACAAAACTCCTTGGTGTCTTCAGACATATGAGGCCAATGAAAGTGAGGGACAATTCTGTCCCAAGTCTTGTTTTGGCCTAGGTGACCTGCTAATGGGATGTCATGTGCTAGTGCCAATAGGAAGCCCCTAAACTTCAGAGGTATAACCAACCTCCTGGTAGCTCCAGCCTTGGGGTCTCTACACTCTGAGTAAAGGAGTCCATCATCCCAGCAGATCCTATGGGACCCACTAGCACTCCCAGCAGCCTCAGCAGCAGCTTGCTGTCTGAGGGGTTCAAGAGAGGGGCAGCTCAGCTGCTCCTGGCTCAGATCTGCCCTGGAAGGGCCCCCTGTCCCCAAGAACTCAACCTGAACAGGTTCAAGCTCATCTGGGACAGTTCCTTCTTCAGGACTAAGATCAGCTCCCTCAAGAGACTGATCTGGATTCTGAGGCAGGGGGGAAGACACTGCCTTAACCCTACTGCTACTTCTCTTGGAATGCGCCTGGTCCATTTTTCCAGGATCCAGGACCTGTTCAGTGTTAGACATTTTTGCCTGTGACCTGGTCATAGCAAACACATCTGCAGGGATACCCAACATTTCTGCATGAGTCCTGAGTTCCACTTCAGCCCAAGCTGAAGTTTCTAAATCATTGCCCAACAAGCATTCAACAGGGAGGTCTGCACTTACCACAACCTTCTTAGGGCCAGTTACCCCTCCCCAGGTGAAATTAACAACTGCCAAGGAATGGTCTGTCCTGACATTGCTAGCATTGGTCACTTGGTATATCTCACCAAGTATGATTGGCTCAGGAGCCACAAGATCTTTTGTCACCATGGTGACACTTGTTCCTGTGTCCCTGAATGCCAAGGCCTCTTTTCCATTTATTATAGGCTGTTGTCTGTATTTGCCCAGATTACTGGGGCTTACAAATAAGGAGGCCATATCCATGCCTCCATCACAGATCAACATAGCCTGAGTTGGAACTCTGACTAGGCCAGAGTCCGTCTCAGATCCCAGGGTTAACCCTACTACACCCTTATTTGGAGCACCACCATTTGGAGCTGAACTAGGGGGAACAGTTGCCTTAGGGGCAGTGGTGGTTGGAGTTGAGTCCTTGGATTTGGTACAATCACTTGTCCAATGGGTCTTCTGTTTACAGATTTGACACCATGGCTTCTTCTTTCCTTTACCCTTGTTTGATTGTGACTCCCCACCAGATGCAGATTTTTGGGGCCCTTGAGAAGACTTCTGGTATTTACCCTTGTCCCCACCCATATCAGAGTTTTTAGAATCTTGCATCTTGGAGTCACCACCTTGGTTCTGAACCTTCTGCCTCACCCTGGTTCTGACCCATTTGTCTGCCTTCTGGCCCAATTCTTGGGGAGAGGTCAGATCAGAGTCCACCAGGTACTGATGCAACAGCTGATTTTGATAGTTATTAAGGATCTGCTCTCTCATGATTAAATTATACAATCCTTTGAAGTCACACACCTTACTGCCAAGTAACCAGCCTTCCAGAGCCTTAGTAGCCCAATCTACAAAGTCAACCCAGTCCTGAGTCTGTGCCTTTTGGGTGTCTCTGAACTTTATCCTGTATTGTTCAGTGGTTAAGCCAAACCCATCAATCAGACCACTCTTCAGGACTTTGTAATTATTAGCATCCTCTTCTCTTACAGTGAGGAGCTTGTCTCTACCTTTGTCTGCAAAGGAGAGCCACACGATTGCTGCCCACTGCTCCTGAGGGACCCTCTGTACCTTACAGGCCCTCTCCAGTGCAGTTATCCATTTGTGGATGTCATCCCCACTCTGGTAGGGAGGGACAATCTTGTTCAGGTTCCTATGGTCATGAGTATGGTCTCTACCTTTAGGGACACTGTTGCTGCCACCATGGGGCTCTAGCCCCAACTTCTGAGAAGCTCTCTGAAGCTCCAGGGATTCCTTATCTAAGGCCAATTGCTCTCTCTTGATTCTGAGCTTAGCTCTCTCAAACTCAAGCAGTTGGCACTTCTTCTCATAAGAGGACTCCCTTTTATGAGAAGCAGAGGTCCTATGAGAAACAGCGCTCCCTACAGATGTACCAGAATGATTAGATTCCTGAGAAGGAGATCTTGATCTTCTTGGTAAACTGTTAACCCTTCCAGGTGGGGTAAAGAGAGGGCCATTGAGGCCTCCTTCCTCACCTTCAGGAAGAATTGGATTGTCCAGGGTAGAATCATTTTGATCCTCCTGGCCAGCATCAGAGTCCAGGTCATTGAAGTTTTCACTTCCTGGCCTTTCCTCTTCTGCTGCCCCACCCCTTTGCCTGCCTCATCAGACCCTGGGGTCTTTCTGAGGTCATCTAAAAGCAAAGTCTCTATGAGACGTTGAGTGTTGGGGTTTTTCCCTGTCTTCAGTTTCCTAGATGTACGCATGGCTCTCAATTCTTGGAATGAGAGATGGTCATACTTAGTTGGCAAGGAGCCACTGGCTTCAGGCCTAGAAGACATGCTAGTGTGGTGTAGTGTATGCACCTACCTACTCTAGTGGGAACTGAACTCTCTTGAGTTGGAGAAAGGGTGTGCTAAGCCCTTGACTTACCCAACTCTAAGTTCAGTAGAACTTACTTTATTCTAGTCTTGATTTATATGTACCTAAGTACCTTTAGTGGTTTTCAGTTAGCTTGTTATCTGAGATTATCTGGTAAAACAATAGCAAGCTTGAATCCCTACCGCTGCACACCAATGTGAGAAGTTGGCCTGGTATATGCTGTCCACTAATTAAAGTGGGCACCTTGCACCAGTCCAAACGACCTTTATTGATGATTAGGTTAAAGACAACCTTTATTGAAAGCTATCCTAATGGTAGCTATGGAGAGCAGCCTTCAGGCTAAGTCTCGAAGGAATGTAAAGCAGCTTGTTTTACCAGTATATAACCTCCTGAATGACCAAATGAAAGGAGAACCACACCAGGTGTATATAAAATATATGTATTTATTACTAAACACTCTCTTCTAACCTCTTTATGAGATTAGAGAACAAGACACACAATATTAAATCACTAGAACGACAGTAAATAGCACAATACACAGCGGGCTCCAGGGGGAGACCGAACCATATACTAAGAAAGTGGTATAAGAACCACGACTTGACTAGACACAGTGCCTAAAGCACGTAGAATCGCTGGGACCCCAAGGAACCACCCAAGATAGTGACACAGGGGACCCACGGAGGACGGGTGCAGTGTGGGAACACAGATGCGAGCTCCGTACAACTCTATGGGAAAGTCGCAGTTGGAAATTTAAAGATTAAGGACACTTAGGAGAGGACTTCAAGCAAACCCAGCTAAACATAGAAGGTTCTAAGGCCAGCACCCTTGAGAGTACCGAGGTACCCATGTTACCTATCCCAGAGGAGCCGGGTGCATAGGGGTCAAGTGGTGTCGGAAACCCTCGTCGTTTTCAATGGCGTGATGCGAGAAAGTACTGCTGCCGTGGAGAAGAAAAGTGTCCGGTGTGATCCAAGTCTGGATCGGAGATGAGAAGAACCTGAAAGCAGAGGGGACAAAGTCTGGGTCACTTCACGTGACCAGGAGCGGAGCAATCGAATGCCCACCGATGTCGGGTGCTTCAGGTGTGTAGAGGTGAAGCTTGACTCTGCAGCCACGGGGACCAGGAGACATCGACAATGACCACAGTCCGGATCCGAGCTGTCCCATGAAGGATGTCGAGTGCTGGGGGGTCAGTGTCCAGATTGAATGCCAACAAGCCTTGGCAACTGCAACCCACGCGGTCAGAGGAAAGATGCTTCTGTGAGGACCAGCAAGGTCCTGGGGACTCCCCAAGTGATGGAGAGTCAGGGCACGTCTGGAGCAACCAGGAAAGCCCACTGAAAGTTAAAGTTGCCTTCTCAGGGACCCACAGGCCAACAGACCAGGGATCGCGAAGGGACCTCGAGCTGAATCACTAAATACTAGCCCACGGAACACTCGTGGACTGTAGGCCGGAAATCTTCAGTGGAAATACTGCTCGGGGTCAGGAATATAAGTAGCCCAAAGCACAGCTTCAGGGATTGCCGAAAAGCATATGCTGCTGCAAATGTACACGGTGCCCAGGGGTACGGGTTTCACGGTCCCCACAAGGGATACGGGCCTCAGAATTGCTGAGAGCGCAGATCGACCTCGGAGACTTTGGGAACCCACCTCCTGTATTGCAGAAATCTTCGGAGTCCTTCAGGAGCTTCGTAGATGCAAACCGGTCAGATGCATTTAGGTGACTGCTCAGCAGGGGAGTAACTCCTTTACTCCAAGGGAGATTCTTCAGTCATCCAGCAAATCGTAGATCGTCGAAGGATACTTGGTTTCTGTAGCAGAGTTTAGTCCAGGTAATATCTAAAGTCCTGTAGTCAGGGGTTCCTATTTTATACCCAAGGAAGGGGTGGGACAAACTCTGGGGACCCACCTATGGGAGGGTCAGGACAGAGGGGTGGCTACACCCATGTCCTTTGTCCAGTTTCACGCCAGAGCAGGAGCAAATGGCTCCTGCAACCGGTTTGAGCTGGACTATGCACAGGGACACCAAATGTGCCCCCAGTGCAGACATCAAAGCACTCTGAGAGTGCACCCACCCAGCCCCAATACACTAAAGCCTGTCTGGGAGGTGGACACACCTCCCTGTGACAGGAAACCTATTGTCAAGCCTTCCCCTGCCGGAGTTTCGTCCAGCAGCAGGAGGGCAGACTCGTGTCTGTGGCTGGCAGCATCCATTTTGTGATGCCAGGGTTCTGTGAAGCTGGTACCGGGTGTACCGGTGTTGTCATATTTCTCCCTCTAGGAGGGTGGGATCATACCTCCCACACCAGTTACTGGTGTGGAGGTATGATTCCAAGGTGTTTGACACCAAACACGACATGTTTCCATGCAGCCGTTTTAAAGTGAGCATTTACCGCGAGGTTAAAATGCACTTAAGTATATATGGTTGGCTGCATCACAAACAACCCCGGAGAATAGGTTCCGAAGGCTGCAGAGGGGCTCTGCTCATGCATGGGCACCCTCTCACATAAAACCCAGCACCCTGCCTTCAGGATTGATAAGGCCTGCCATAGGGGTGACTGATAGGTTTATATGTGCAGTGATTAGGATAGATATAGTGAACCTATATCTAAGTAAGGGGTGCATGCACCACCTTACACAGGCTGCTGTAGCAGACCTGTTGTGTCATTTTAAATGGTCTCTCAGGGGTGGCATAATACATGCTGCAGCCCTGGGAGGCCTCTGGGGTACCTATGCCCTGGGTACATAGTATACCATATACTAGGGACGTATAAGGGTACCCCAGAATCCAATCTGGAGTGTACCTAAAGTACATGCAATCAATTTAGAGGAGAAAGCAGCTAGACTGGGGTCCTGAATAGCAGGATCCCAGTCAGACTAAGTCGAAAACAGTGAAACATCAGCAAAAAAGTGGGGGTAACTATAAGAAGCAGATCCTACTCTCCTACAAAGGCCATCAGGATTGTATCCCAGTACGCAGCTAAGGGCACCTTGCGCAAGCCTAACTTGTCCTTGCGGCGCAGCGCTACACTTTCTGCTTCGGCCCAGGTGCATATCGAGTGCCTCCACATTTCTATGTTCGGGGGATCAGACCGTTTCCAGCGCTTTGTAATCAAACGCTTCGCTACTGCCATTCCCAGGTCAAGAAACCTGGATGTGGCCTTATTGTTGCGGGTTCCTGCGATATAAGTGTAATAGGTAAATGTGCCACTCATACGGAATGGCATGACTGGTACACTGCGCCAGGGCATCCGCCACCTGACCAATATCATGCCAGTCGCGGACATCCCCACAGTATGTGGAGTATGTCCACGTCTACATGTGCGCACCTGGGGCAAGCCGAGTCGCCTCGCCTAAAGTATTGATTAATTTTCACTGGCGTAAGGTATGCCCTGTGCAATATATAAAGTTGGATTTGACGTAACCGCGCGTTCCGGGGGATTTTTATCCGGCCTTCTAGCTCCATTTAATAAACCTTGGTATGGGAAACTTTATAACAGGGCATCTCAACTGCAGATTCTTTTTCATATGAGTTGATATGTATGAGTATATATACACATTCACCACTTGGCAGTTATAGTTAGAATTGTGTTTCAATTGAAAATGCATTTTTTGGTTTGCTTATATCTTTGGTGCCATTTGACAAATCTTCACAGAACCTTCCCCCAAAAATATTTTCACCTCAACTCCTAAATGGAAAGTTTCCGGCAGGATCCGCAATCAGTGGCTGGGAAAAAAGGGAAGCGGACCCAAAACCCGTTTTCCCCATTCATTTTTCCATAGGAACTTTAGGCTCAGCTACAGCCCAAACAACGGAACGGATTTACCCCAACTTTGGCAGAAAACTAGATCTTGGTCCAGAAAGAGTGCTTTTTGTGATTTGGTGTAAATCTGTTCCGTAGTTTTTTAGCAATCAACAACGATGTGGTGGTAGCCATCTTAGGACTTGGGACTCAGTCCTGAGCCCGAGAAGCAAAAAAACATAAGGGGGCATGGTAGGGATACCCTGACACCGAGGCCTGGTGGTGGGGTCGAGCCAAAAACGTTTTTTTTTTTTAATTTTGACTCAAATTTTATCATGGATTCCCCAGGGCCGATTTTTAATAAAGTGGAAGGGGCGGGCGCCTCCCTAAGCCCTAAAAGGCCCCGGTGACCCCATTCCTCGGGCCAACATATTTATAAAGGTGAGGGGGCATGTCCATTCCCTAGGACTGTTTTTTTAATTAAGGGAAGGGGTGATGTACAGCCCCCTCTCAGAGCAGTAGAATGGTTCCAGTGACCCCATCCCCCGGAGCCGGCTCAGGAACGGTGCTATATATATGTATTTTTTTTATATGTCTCTGATTATTTACGTTCACATTTTTCACCCACAAAATGTAATAATGAAAACTATGTAAAAAGAAGGAGTCACAGACATGTATTTTAATAAAACTTTGTGAAATATTTTTAAGTAATCAATATAAATAAACATTGCATGTAGTATTAAATTATGCACCGCTGGGAAAACCCTAGAAATTAACAAAAAAACAAAGGTTAAAGTAATGTTATAGTTAAGTGAAGATGTCAGTTAAAAAATGCAGTTTTAAACATACGAAACCACTGAAATTCACCAGTTAAAGTTATCACAAGTAATTACAACTCTTGCCCTAGGGTAACTATAACTCGTGCCCTCGCCATGCACTGCTAAAAAAAAAAACGAAACTGCGTTGATCTGCCGTTTCATGGTGAGTTTTCTGTCCAGGATGATGCCAAGGTTGCGGGCGTGCTCTTTAGGTGTGGGAGTGGGTCCGATTTTGGCGGGGCCACCAGGTGTCTTTCCAGAGGGAGGTGTGGTTGCCAAAGATCAGCACTTCGGTCTTGTCATTGTTTAGTTTCAAACATTTGTCCTTCATCCAGTCCACGACATTCTTCATGCAGTTGTGAAAGTTGGTCTTAGTGGTGGTGGGGTCTGCTGAGAGTGAGAGGATGAACTGGATATCATCAGCGTAGATTATGATGTTGAGATCGTGGGCTCTGAGAATGTTGGCTAGAGGCGTCATATAAGTGTTGAAGAGGGTGGGGCTGAGGGATGAACCTTGAGAAATGTCGCAGATGGTGCTCTTGGGTTCTGAGGTGAAGGGGGTTAGGCAGATTCTCTGCGTTCATCCCATGAGGAATGACGCAATACATTTGAGTGCATCTCCCTTGCTCCTGATCTTGTGCAGTCATTTGTTGGATCGTGGAGGGATCAGGGCCACTGATTCTCATCTGTTGAGTAGGGTGCGGATTTTGTCTGTGGCAGTGATCAGGGCGGTCTCAGTGCTGTGGTTGGCGCAGAAACCGGATTGGGAGGCGTCTAGCAGGTTGTTTTTTCTCCAGGTGTTTAGTGAGCTGCTGGTTGATGGCCTTCTCCAGGACTTTGGCGGGGAAAGGGAGCAGCAGATAGGGTGGTAGTTCTGGAGTTCACTCGGGTCAGCGGAGGGTTTCTTGAGGAGGGGTCTGGCTTCTACATGTTTCCATGCGTCTGGAAAGGTGGCTGTGGGGATGGATGCATTAAGGATGGTGGTGAGTTGGTGGCTGATCGTGTTGCTTCCTAGGTTAAAGAGGCAGTGGGGGCAGGGGTTCGTGCGTGCTCCTGAGTGGATGGAGTTCATGATGGCTGTGGTGTACGGTGTGGTGAGCTGTTCCCATGCAGCGAGATGATGGTTGGGATCGGCTTCTGTTGCAGTGAGGAGGCTGAGGAGGTCGGTGGGTTGGAGCATGAAGTTCCTCTAAATGGTGGATATCTTGTTGTGGAAGTGGTTCGCTAGAGCATTACAGAGTTCCTGTGAAGGAGGAATCACGTTCTCGGCAGCTGTTGGGCAGGAGAATTCTCTGACGATTGTGAAGAGTTTCTTGGTGCGGTTGGCGCTTGCCTCGATGAGTCTGCAAGGGCATCCTTTTTCACGTCTTTGAGTCATTGGTGGTATTTATTGAGGGCTGACTTGAAGGTTTCTTAGTCTGTGGTGTCTCTGCTGGTGCGCCACCTTCTCTCTAGTTGTTTGCAGCTGTGTTTCATTATACTGAGTTCTGGCTTGTACCGCCTGGCTTTTTTGGTGGTTCTTCAGGGTTTGGCTGGTTTGAGGGGGGCGACATTGGTGATCCAGATGTTGAAGTTCTGGACTGCATGTCCCAGGTTGGTTGCAACTTCGGGCTGGGTGCTGTTGAGGGCATCCTTCATTGGGTCTGTGTTGCTTTGCTCCAGCTTTGGAAGGAGGTGTTTGGGGCGGTCTGTGGCAGTGATCCTGCAATGGTGAAGGGACGATTGAGTATTTGGTCCAGGTGAGTTCTGTGGCATGACTGTATATGACTCTGTTGCTGGACATGAGGATAGGGTCCAGTGTGTGTCCTGCTTTGTGTGTGGGATCTGTCACTAGCTGGGTGAGACCGATGTTGTCCATTTATTCCAGAATGTTGGCACAGTTAGTGTCTGTCGGGTCGTCCAGATGTAAGTTGAGGCCTCTGAGGAAGATGTAGTGCTTGGACTCGGGGTCTGTAAGCGAGGGAGCCTTTTATGGTTGTTTTGTCATCTGTGTGGAGTTGGAAATTGAGGTGTTCCATGATCGATGTGGTGTTGTCTTCCATGATCAGTGTGGTGTCGTCTTTGGTGGTGGTGCAGTGGATTGTTGTTTTGTGGATGATGGCAATGTCCGCTCCAAGTTTTTTGTGTGCTGTCGCAGTGTGTCATCTTGTAGCCGTTGGGCTTTGGGGTGGCAATGTCAGGAGCGGAGGAGGTGTTGAGCCAGGTCTCTGTGATGACGGTTACGTCGTGGACAAGAGTGGAGATGGTGTCCCAAACATCTGTGGCATGTTTGCAGAGAGATCTGGCATGAATAAGGAGGCATTGGAGTGGTTAAGGGGTGGTCTCGGTCAGTGGAATGAGGGTGGCGCGGGTTTCTGTGAGGGTGGGAAGTTCTACGTTGCAGGTGAAGAGACAGCGAGGGCAGGTGAATGGTCCTGCTGTAGAATGAGGCAATGGCGGCAGTAGTTGTTGTGGCGTCCGGGGTTCAGGGCTCTGAGATCTACAGAGAAGTACATATGGGTGCACGGAGGGCCAGGGTTCCTGGCGCAGGACGCGGTCCAGGTGCGAATGGGCGCAAACGGGCGCCGACGGGCTTGTCTTTGATGCGTTGGCGGCACGGTCGCACTGCGGCCTCCATTAAGTATGTCCTGGGAGGGGGGGGCGGGGCACTGGGTGGCAGGAGGCGGGAGTTGGCGGGAAGCAAGCGCTTGACAAAAATAAGTGGGTGCAACAGAAAGACGCTATAATGGGCACACAAGGACACAAAAAGTTGACATACACTAGGCATCAAATCCTAACAATATTAACTAGACAGGAATAGAGGCTGACTCAACAGAGGCTCTAAACAGTGTGGGACCGAGGCAGGCATTATTAGGTGGTTGCAATAGAAAAGGTATTACAATGGCACTCATGACATCTTCTATGACATCATTGATAATATGACTGCAACATTTGCAATGAAATTATTGATGAAAAAACTGTGCATGGCAGGGGCGCAAGTTGACACCACAGGTTTGCTGTAAACAATTCATTACAGAGCTTCTGTCATGGCACGTTTCGACTGTCAGACGCAGCCTTGATTACACCCAAAGGCGTGTGCATGTGTGCATGCGTGCGTGCGTGTGTCACAAAAGCTCTGGTAAAGAGCTGCTCAGTCAAGCCAAACCTAGCAAGCATTGGATGAGCCAGTGGGTCTAGCTTGCATTTTTAATCCAGACTAAAATATTCAAAAACACCTGCTCCAGTGGAAAAATGAACAAAAAAGGCTTTATATCTATATGAAATGAGATCAAATTGAATGTGTTGTGATTCAGTGCACTTTTGCAATTGAAAGTAGTCCTTCATGGTTCAAGCACACCATATGAGGTCTAGTGATACACAAACCAGCCAATAGCATGAGGTAAGAGCGAAGTATTCAACCCAGTATGTATTCAGACAGCTGAGCTGTCAAGCCAGACCTAAAATTAATTTTTCAGTAGATTATATTTGTAGCACAGGAAATTATATAAGACCATATCTTCAAATGACTCTGTAAAGAAACATGAAGAGACTACACATCCCAGAGTCCTCATGGTTAGCATGCCATTGTAACCATAAGCATCCAACCAATCAGAATACAGTCTTCTGTACAAAACAAACTTGCAACTTCCTTGTCTTCGATCTTTTCCTCCGGCCCCCGAATAACAGACTTGAAAAAAAAAAAGACGTAAAGTTGAAAGGAGCCAGATGCTTCGTGCAGCATAACCATGGAAACAGCACTCGAGAAGAGTGCCTAGCATGACATTATCTGAAAAGACATTGCTGAATTGAATAACAGTAGATAAAATTAAAGGAGTGGGGCGATGAGAATATCTACGCCTCTGTGTTTTTAATAAAACTAAGATTTTCTTTGCAGAGGCTCTAATTTTGCAAGTGCAGAATGTATTAGCCGATTGAGACATATACATTGCTGTAGGGTTGTGCTGTGCTACATAAGTGCAGGATGGCTGGATCCATGCCAAATTTCAAGGATATTCCATGAGATAAATTTACATGCAATGAATCTAAATGGAAATAATTTATATAGTAATTTGTTATTTGGAAAAAATGGCTTGGGTTTATCCTTCCTAGACCAATGTTTGAACCGTTAGATTTATTGTTTTAGCATACATTGAAAGTAGAATTTAGCTGACCATTCAGTTGATCGCAAAATGTTTTGAAGAGCCCATCCTCCAAAAAATGCTCGCGAGGCAGTGACCCCTCTAGATGAGTGAGAACAATAACAGTAGTGCCACTGCCTTTTTTTTCAAACACCTTGCTAAAGAAGAAGTTGAAAACTGGACAGTGACATTTCTTACTAAAAGCAGTTGTGATCAAAATTCTTCCCTGAAATTGGCAGCTTTTGCCCTACACAGATGTAAACTTTTTGAAATACACTGGAAATTGTCTGTGATACAGAGGACATTTTTTTGGGGGGGGAATCTGAAAAACAAGCACGCAGAGTATAATCAAAACTGTAATTCACACCCAGAGCTTTTAGGTCAGGTACTCCTTAAATCAACATTAAACAAGAATCCTACCGAGTTTGGTTAACAACTGTTTGACCGGTCAATCCCCTGTACCTGAATTTGACAACCCAGAGGGTGTAGCGCACTAAAGACATTGAATGAAGGAATAAACATATATATATATATATATATCGCACTGTACTGTAAGCTGCAATGCTTCTAGAAACTCCCTAGCAGGAGTTGTGAATGTACAGAATATTTAATAAAAAGATGAGATTTGAGGCGTGTCTGAAGACAAAGCTGTTGGCTTTCCGTTGGGTGGTGGCCATTGGGAGTGTGGTCTGTTATCGGGGCCCTGCCAACAGAAAATAATCCTTTTGATCTGCACCCCGTTTGGGGATCTGTAGTTGTGTTTTTGGCTAAGCCCATGTACCATCTGTGGTGTTATGTCCTATTATTTTCTAAACATCTTTTATTAGGCATTAATGCTAATTGATAACCACGTGAAATCAGCATTTCAAGTCCAAAGTGTGGCTTCTATGGCATCCCGCCAAAAATATCAGATTCACATAACAACTCACCCTCCCTCTAAAACTTCAAAAACCACATTTTCTGGCGTAAGCGCTTGTTAAGAATGTGGAGGTTACCGCCTCTTGTTGGTTCAGTGATTGACTTTACTTAATCAATCGTAGGTCCCTTAGCATAGGGCAGCAAGTCATTTCCAATGCCGTCCTTCTCCACGTTCCATCGCCATGGTGTCCCAGACTTTACTGAGCCACATTTCCAAGGTCGGGGCACATGTCTGTGTCTGATTTATGTAATAAACAGCTTGGCACCTACTAATGACTGACAAATAAGCTTCAATACTAGTTTTCTAAGCTGGCCCCATCCACTTGGTTTAAGGACCAAGATGGCTGAGCCTGGGTTTGCAGGAATAAGAAAGCCTGTCATAGATCTGCTAGCCATGAGGGCCAGTAATAGCATCCTTTGTACCCAGGGGTTATGCGGAACTGATGTGGGAAAGAGGAGGCTGCAGAGCTGATGTAGACTTCTGCTTCCTAGTTGTACTAAGTCTGCAATGTTGAAACTCTGGTAAAGTTTGTCATAAAAAAGTGGTCGTTTTTAGGTGATACTGAAAATAGTGTGTGATGATAAAGAGGTTCTTCAAACAGCATTTTTCAGCACATTTCCTCTTCCCACCTATTATGGCCTGTGAAAGCGCTTGACTTCATTAGGTGGTACATTTCTATATAAACAGACGCGTCTGCAGTAACGTGGGTCACTTAAAATCTCGAAAGTTTTATGTTTAGAGTGCAAGAATTCATGTATTCTTTAACTTGGACAATTTAGGCACCGTCGTCCATCTTGTCGTGACGTCACCATTCGATTTCACTAGCTGAGAAAAGGTTTCCTTGTAGCTGCCTGAGCAGAGTGTACTTTCCCAAGGACAGAGCAACTGCCCCGGACTGAATAACATACTATGTAACATTATATGTACTGAGAACAGATGTTGTGAACACTAGAACTCCATGTAATAGAATAGTGAGAAAATCCTAAAATGTATTTTGATGCAACTGTTGCTATTTGATTAATTTCTATTGGTTATTAGTGTGTGAACCATGTACTAATGTTGTAAATGTGTGAAGCCTTTATCTAAAGCCCTATGAAAAGAGCATGATTTCTACATGTTGGGAGGAGGAGACCCTTACCCCATTCTTAGAAGGAGAATCTCTGCTGAATAGTCAGTAGAACTTTATTGAGTTTTTGGTGTATTCTTTAAGACTTATATGCTTATTGATCTAACTTAAATGGCCCAGCCTGTACATTTCTGTATATCAATTAATCTTAAAATGCAGAATCTTGTCTGACATTATTTACCAGAAATGCTTTATTTTTGCCTTCTACGCATTCCTTACTTTGTTTACTAAGAGAGATGTGTCCAGCGAGGAGCACAAAAGTCCAGTAGGGACTACATCGCTCCCTATCTGGTGCCAGTGCGCTGAAAAAAAATGTATGGTATATTTCACGCTGACAGATCTGGGAGTACAGCTGATGGTTCCGACTGAATCCGTCAAGCACTGATCAGGTCAGTATAGGTAAATTGGCCTTAGAATCGAGAACTGCAGCTTCATGGTATAGGTAGTTGCGCCTCGAGACTCAAATTGACCCAGTCCACACCCCGATGCCAACAAGTGAGGACCGTGAGGAGACGAGGTGGTCAATGTAGTAACCTGAGAATGCCGATGTGAGTATTAACAGGGAAATTGTGTATAAATGAGCACAAAATAAAAAACAGTGCATTCTGGGATGTGTAGTGCGAGATGAAATGTTGAACTGAAGTTGACGGATTTTGAATTGACATATTAAGTGGCTTTGACTCTCGGATTCATAGGGACGGTGGTCATTGTTTACTTGATGTTTTTCGTGGATTTTTGAAGATTGCGCTGTATAATTTGCTTGTTGTAGCTTGTATTGGTAAAAGGTACCTTGAATGAAACTCAGAGATTTCAGGTTGTTGTATTGTCTGCTAAGGTGAGGTGTCCTGTGAAGTACTATCAGTCACACCAAAACAGAGACATAACTTTGCTTTGTACTGTTGTACTAATTAAGGCTGATTGTCGTTCATTCCTAGGTGCACAGGAGTGAGCACCTTGGTTAGGGCAAACTTTCGCAGGTCGAAAGTCTGCTAATGTATGAGTGTTGTTCGAAGTAAAGTAGCTCTTTTAGAGACTTAATTTCACATAAAAGAAGCAGACAATGTTGAAATTATGACGCGTGAGAGAAAACAGATTCAGAAGGGTTCAGCAGCACACAGGCTGTTTTTGTCATAGAGTACCATGCAAGGATAGGCTGGCAAAAGCTGAAGAGGCGCGCTGCGATTGGCTGACCTTTGACTTGGTCGCGCTGTGATTGGAGAGCAAACGGAGAACGCCGTAATTGAGAGAGAAGTGAGTGGGAGGCAAGGAAAGGTCCGGAGTTGACATTGAAAGGCAGAAATCATGGGGATTCAGTCATCAAAAAAGCAATTATAGCTAGAAAAGGAAGAGAAATTACCACCTGAAGGCACACCAGCAAGAGCAATGGCGGTAAAGAAAGAGTTGCACGTGTGTAGCTCAAACAATGGCATCAACATACTGAAAAAGATGGGGAATTGCAGTACCCGCTGTGTGGCACTTACCACATACTCAAGCTTGAGAATCTGAGGAGGAGAGTGTCTGAGGAGGAGAGTGTCTGAGTGCCTATACCCATTGATGTCATTTGGAGGTCGCCAGGGGTTGCAGTTGCAACCCTTGGCTTGTTCTTTGCTACCCCTGGTGCTGCCTTTGCCACCCTGGACTCAAAGGCAGGACATTTTCATTTGGAAATAAATCTGCTCTATATGAACTAGCATTGGCAAAGCCAATAGTTCTCTGTAGTGGCCGGTTTATTGATGTTGTCAATATGAATGTTTTTTCCATGTTGTATAGCAGCACATATGCTGCTCAGCATGGCTGAAAGTCATGGGAAAAAGTGCTATGAGGTGGCCAGTGGGCTACGTCCTAGCACTTTTTTTTGTGTCATGAGGCGTGGGACAATGAACTCAACACTGGCGGTGAAGAGACAGTGCATGTGCTGTCTAGCCGAGACCTAAAACTAAATGCGTCCTAGTGTATGTATTTTTGGGGGGGGAGTTTTATAAAGCACAAACTCGACCCAAAGGTATTGGAGCGCTTTACCTGAGCACCAGTTACATTACACAAGGACACATTCATTTTTGGTAGGCACAGTGAGATTAGGTGATTTGCCCAGAATCAAAAGATGTTGATCCGATGCCGAAACTCAAACCCGGTTCCCCAGCCCGAAAGCACTTTTGATTAGAACCCACCCTTCACAATAACCTTCAATAAACATTCAGACAATTATTTGAGCAATGGGTTAAACATGCAAGGAGTTGCCATGCCCTATGGAGAGAATGTTTAGGGGCATGGGAGGTGTTGAGGAAATGCAAATAGCACAGACATTAGCGCTTTGAAGAAAGTCACCCCATGTCATAGTTGTAGCAAGGTTGGTCACTGGAAGAGGGAGTGTCGATTTAATCTTGCCCGGATGCAGATAGATCCACCCCTTGTCCTTTTTGATTGACACTAGAGCTACTTGTTCAACTGTGCATACAGTTAAGTTTCAGAACCTACCACTCTCTGGAAAAGAGGTTCAAGTTGTAGGTATCTCAAATCATCAACACACCAGTCTGGTTTCAGCTCCTGTCCCAGTGAAGACAGGGCCTATACAAGATCAGCACCAATTTATCATTTGGGACTCTAGCCCTGTAAATTTCTTAGGAACAGACCCTCTGTGCAAGCTCAACTGCATCATATATTGCACTCCTTATGGAGTTGAGCCTGAGACACATGCAACAGATGCAGATTTTAAATTGAAGTCACAAGAGTCCAAAGAGTTCCACATTCTTATCACAGACGATTTGCCCATTGACTTGAGAAGCGCAGTCAGGGAAGAAGTATGGGATTTCTCAAGGAAGGAAATTGGTTTATTCCAGGATGCAGCCTCATCAAAAATCACCCTTAGGTCCAATGTAGTATTTCCTCAGCCACACCCTTACAAACTGATGCCCGAAGCCATAGCTGGCATAACGCCAATCATTGAAAACATGCTAGATCAGAGAATTTTGAAGGAGGTAATTGGAAGTCCATGTAACTCCCTGTTCATGGCCCTGCACAAAGCTAATAAAAAGTGGAGGATCATCCAGGATTTACGAAAAATAAACAAAATAGTCCTTCCATGCTATCCTTTGGTCCCGAACCCCACAGTGGTCCTGTTCCAAATTCCCCCAGAAGCTGAGTGGCACTGACTTGTGTCAGACATTATTTTCCATTCCCCTCCATGAGGAGAGTCAAAACCTCTTTGCGTTCAGGTTCCAAGAGAAAACTCTTATGTGGGTTTGCACTCCTCAAGGCTATATGGAGAACCCTTCATGCTTTAACCAAGTTTTGAAAACAAATCTATGAACGCTGCAACTGCCATGGAGTAGTAGTAGTAGTAACTTTATTCGGTTGAAATAACCATCAAAGTATACACAAGCAAATAAAAACAGAAGCACCAACAATCAATACACAAGAAAAATAATACACATAGCTCAGTTTTTTAAAAGGGGACCTATGTAACCCAGATACAGCATCATCACGGTGTCCTTATTAAAATTGCAACCGATTCATTAAAACATTTCTCATAATTCATAATATCCATAATATTCCTCCGGGAAGTGTGATATATTAAACACACAAGGGACCGTGCAAAATACAGCAAATATTAAAGTGAAAGATAATGTTAAAATAAAGTAAGGGCTTAAAATTCTCTTTTTTGGATTGCATATAAAGCACAACAGCAATGGGCTTCCTGTACATTTACAAGTATTGTCCTCAAATATACGGTGGAGGCTGTGCAACAAGTGCATAAAGTGACCGTGCATAGTGCAAATAGGCGGTTGGATTACAATACATAAAAGGAAGCATCAGCTAGTAAAACACATCATTCTGTAACATTTAAAACTTTTAGTCTTTTGTACCACAATGCTTGTAAAAATGTGCTTACAGCAAATACTATTTTTAGCGACGTGTCGCTTTGTAAAATCCTAAAAGCTTCCAGGTGACTACAAGTAGCCATGCCGCGGCAGATTGGAACTAGCCATTTGCGACGTATGAAACGATACTCCCTGCAAAAGAACAATACATGTTTCTCATCTTCATTACCCAAGCCACATGTGGGGTACATTTTGAGTTCTTGATTAGTACACCATTTACTTGTGAAAGACCTCAATGGTAGGATTCCATTGCGAAATCTTATATACAAATTCCTAGTTGAAGATGGAAATATTAAATCTAGGAATTCTTCAAACATAGGGGTATGCTTGTGAGCTAGGAATGTGCTAGTTACAGACCCATTATGGCTATTCGTAACATAGCGGTCATTAATATAAGCCCAATACTGAATTTTTAACAATTTGTTGTCAGATTTTGAAATAATGTTGGGGTCATCCCACACGTTCTGCATTCCAAGTTTAGAGAACCAACCAAAGACAGATTTGACCCATGGAATATCCCTGGCTCCTTGGAGATTCAATAGCTCTACCACTGAATCTTTGAAAACTCCAAGTTCAGGTGTAGACCAAAGTCGGATCCAATATGCTAAAGTTTTTAAAATAGCCAGGTCAGCGACTCTTTTTATCCCAACATCGAAGTACATGGGGGTTAGTGGTGAAGTAGATGGTAGACCAAGTAGCCTTCTGGAAAAGTCATTCTCGGCAATCGTCAGTGAATGTAAATTTCCACAGCCCCAGATCTCCGCCCCGTAAAGAGCAGCTCCCTGTGCAGTTGCGCGGTAAGTATCCACAGCAGGGGAAATTACCCGCGACTTGTTTTGATTATAAACCTTAAAATAGCATTAGATCTATGTTCAATCATTAATGTAGATTTTTCCATTTGACTCGTCCCCCTTAGGTTGTCCATGAGCCTAACCTCTAGATAATCAAAACTATGTACTCTATCAAGAGCTTTACTGCCTACATGAATACTACGACTTCCCTTCTTCGTCTTTTCAAACACCATAAACTTGGTTTTATTTATGTTTAGTTCTAAGCCTCTTAAATTACAAAGATTTAAAAACGTGTCAATTAAAATTTGGAGACCCATTGGCGATTTCAATATAAGAAGTGAGTCGTCAGCAAAAAGTAAAATAGGTATCTTCTTGTTATTCAAGGCCGGGGAGTCGTTCCTGCAATGTTCTAAAACGTCCACAACATCATTGATATACAGGGAAAATAGGGTAGGTGCTAAAACACAGCCCTGGCGAACTCCTCTGTCTATGGGGATATGACCCGTCAGTTCGCCGTTGGGGCCCCAGCGAACTTGTGCGAAATTATTCACATGCAGTTTATTTATTAGGTGTACTAAATGAACTGGAACCCCCATATTTGTCAGAGCTTGCCAGAGAGCAGGTTGTGGTATAAGATCGAACGCTGCTCTAAGGTCAATAAAAGCCACATAGAGTTTTTGTTTCTGGAGTAAAACATATTTCCAATATAAAACAGCGAATCTAAAAATCTGGTCTGTTGTACTAATTGTTGACCTAAAACCTGCCTGGAGGGGGGATAAAATTTCATTAGCATTTACCCAATCAAGGAGTCTCACTAAGATTTGCTTTGAGAATTTTTTTGGGGCATTGTCAATAAGGCTAATAGGCCTATAATTCGATGGCTCCCCTGCATCACCTTTTTTATGTATTGCTATGATTTCAGCCCCAAGCCAGGAATCTGGTACCTTCCCCCCAGCTGCAATAGCGTTTGACTGCATGTTAAGATATGAGGACCATATTGAGGGTTCAGATTTATACAAGTCACCAGGAATTTTGTCCTGGCCAGGGGCTTTTGCAGATTTTATGTAGTTCCACCCAAGTGCAGTACCTTGTTGACTTGCTCGTGGCAGCGATGATAAAAGAAGCTTGCAGACAAGACACTGTCGCCCTGCTCAGCCATCTTCCTGAGAATGGACACAATGTTTCCCCTGAGAAACTACAGTATTGCTTGAGAGAGGTCAAATATCTGCAACACTAAATTGAGAAAGGAGCCTGGAGAGTATCCCACAAGCACATTGAGGTTGTTCTTAAAATGAAATTCCTACCACACAGAGAGAGGTACACAGGTTTTTGGGCATGGTTGTCAACTGCAGACAATGTATTTGTATTAGTGTAGTATAGCCCCTACAATAGCTGATGCACACAGATGTCAATGACCCAATACCGAAGGATGACAAGAGCATGGAAGCCTTCCAGAAGCACACAAATTAACTCTGCTGGGCACCTGCTCTTGGAATGACAGATTACAACAAAAATTGTTTATGCTGTGCTGTTATGAACGCGATGGGTGATCACAGTCTGTGTTGACACGGACCCATGGTGATTCCAAAAGGCTGGTGGCCTACCTGTTGGGGACTCTTGATCCTATAGCCTCAGCTTTACCTGGTTTCCTCAAAGTAGTTATAGCAGTTACCCCGAGTATACAGCACTCCAAAGGTATCGTTAATAGCCATCTATTGATTGTCATGGTGTCCCATTCTATTGAGATCCTTTTGACTCTTACACGTAGACGGCATCTCACAAATAGCCGCCTAACCCGCTATGAGAAAATCATTCTGGCTGCAGATAATGTGTCCTTACGGCGTTGCAATGTTCTTAATCCTGAAACTTCATTGCCCACCCCAGACAAAGGAGATGAATGCGAGTACAACCACAATTGAATAGATGTTACCGCATTGTGCACAAAACCGAGACCAGACATACTGGATGTGCCCTTTACCGAACTAGACCAAATTTTGTTTGTCGATGGCTCATGTTTAAGAGACAGACGTGGTACTTAAAGAGCAGCTTATTTTGTCTGTACCTTGAGCGGTGTCATGGAAACTTACCACTTGTGTCATACAACCTCATCTCAATTTGCTGAATTGATTGCTCTCACAAGAACCTGTTATGCCTCTGATGGGTTGGGAGTCACCATTTACACTGACAGTCAGTATGGTTTCGGGTTGTGCATGACTTCAGCCAATTGTGGTCCAATTGTGGTCCCAGAGAGGCTTCTTAACCTCATCTGGCTCACCTATTAGAAACAGTCTGTACATCTTGAATCTGTCAAATACATTGCAACTGCCCCAGCCAACCAGCACATTTCACTTCAGTGAAGCAAGCAGTGAGGGAGAGACTATCTCAAACGTGTTGTTGAAGACAGTGCAAACTTTCAATGAATTAAGGGAGTGAAAACATGACGCCCCTCCAATTGAGAAAGAGAAATGGGAAAAGGCAGAATGTGCGAAAGATTATAGCAACATTTGGGTGTCAAGTGACGGCAAACATGTTTGACCCAGTTCGATATTACCTGCCATAGTGAGGCACATGCATGGTCCAACCAATGTAGGTCGAGATGGTAAGGTCTTGACCTTAAAAAAATACTGGTTCAATACCCACTTCCGAAATCAGGCTGAGAGTTTATGCTAAAGGTGTGCTGTGTGCCAAAAACGCAATGTTGGCGCAAAGGTTGTGGTGACTTTGAGTCAGATAGGTAAATCCGATGGTCCTTTCAACCGTCTCCAGATCGAATTCATGGAGATGTCTTGGTGCAACCAGTTAAAATATACATGGTTATCCGTTTTGTTTTTTCTCACTGGATTGAGGCATATCCCACTCAGAGATGTCACAGTTTGACAGTTGCAAGCTACTATTGAGGGAGTTGATCCCCGGATTTGGCATGCCAGTTCACCTCGAATCAGATCAAAGGAGTCACTTCAACAATGAAGGGATGCAGTTACTTTGCACCACCCTAGGGATTGACTAGCGATTCCATTGCAGTTACAGGCCAGAAGCGTCAGGAATAGTAGAGAGAGTAAACAGGACGATCAAAGCAAAATTGGCCAAGTCTTTCGCCTCTATGTCTCTCAAATGGCCCAACGCCCTTTCTCTGGTACTCATAAGCATTCATAGCACTCCGTGGAGGATGCCAGGCCTTTTCCCCATGAATTCTGATGAGGAGATTCCTGAGAATCCCTTTTGTTCCATAGGCTGCCCTTCTGAACATTACAGATGGCTTGGTGCTCGAATATTGCAAAGCCCTGGCTGTTGACAGGACTCAGACAAAAGAGACTGCTATCCAAAGCTAAAAGACCAGAGCCTGTAACTGAAGTTGGTGAGATGGAAGAACAAGAGAACCAAGAACAGTCAAAATTCAGTGACAATGATGTAGCACCGACAAAATGCAAAAGATCGAAGAGGGAAACGAGGGTCAACAAAAAATATGCAGGCCCCACTGGACCTACCTTGTATGGACTGACAACAAAATAGATGACTGTTTAACTGACTCTGACAAACCTCTGTGACCTGAGTCCCATAAGCAGGAGGTTACCCTTGAAGAGACATTTTGACAAGCAAAGAATGAATTGGCAGTTTAGAGCATCGTTCAGAGGACCACATGCCCTTAGACATCCAGCTGAAGGAGCAATGGTCACTGTAGCTTTCGAGCTAGAGTAGAGACTGTAGAAGTAGAAGTAGGAAGAATAACAAACTTTGGTATAAGTACTAATCCTCACTTGATCTGGGGTGAGAAGAGAATGGCGCAGGAATCCTGCAAAATTGTCTTGGTAATTTAGGTAGTTGACGTAGCTGTATTGTTGGCTGGATGGATGTTGGACCTTTGTCTAATGGAGGGAAATGCCTTGCTAAAGTGAACTAACAATACCAGTATTATTGCTGCTAAAAAGAGTCCCATGAGAGTAGATTCCCCCCTGTTTCCTAGGTCCAGAGCATTTTTCGTTATAATATATATTTCTTGATGTTGTCTGAATATACTAAAATTATGAATATTCATGACTGCTGTGTGTGCTGTTAACTTCCAGTCTCTGCAGCAGAGGGTGCAGCCTATTTCCACCTAACTCTTTCCTATCCCTTTTCTTGTAGTATGTTCTCGAATTTTATTTACAACCAGAGTTCAATAAAATTATTTTATACCAATTATGAATGCCCATTAGAAAATGTACCATTTACTAGAGATTCTAATCTGTATCTTTGGACGACGAGACATGCTTACTGTTCTTCTAAGACATTCAACCAAATGGACAAGTGTGAGTATGATGAAATTCTTTAACCCACTAACAAATGGCAACTTTACTAATACCAGTGTGCATGAACCAACTTGCAAGATTAGTCAAGAGGAGGGAACCTTTGTAAATGAACTAAATGGCAGGATTGGGAAGGAGAATGAAAAGGTAAGCAAGGACAGTAGGGTAAGGGAATGTGGAGGAAGAGAAAGAGGAGAAAGTAAGGGCGTGCATCTGAAGTTAAGCTTAGACATGTAAAAGATAGGGGAGCTATGTATGATCTGCAGAGAACGAGACAGTTGAAGACGTGGGATGGAGTGATTTTGACCATAGTTACTTTACCATGGTAAAATGTTTGCCAAGTTAGAAGTGAACATTAAAGGTGTATATTACGTGTGGTAAATCAGCTTACTTCCAGCTGCTGTACAAATGGGTAGGAAGTTGCTATGTTGCTTTAGGTTTTCCGAAGATTTACCACCTTAACGTCTTGTGGAAACAGACACATACTTAAGGCGAAGCAAACGCAGTTTTGGACAGATAATGAGTGACATTTTTGGTACCTTAATACCGTCAGCAGGCATAGTGCTAAACAATGTTAAGATCCAGAAACTATCAACCTTAGTAGATAGATTGGCAGCTAATGCAACTGGCGCACTGATTGTCATTAATAAAGAGCTGCTTGCAATGAGAGCTATGATAATGCCGAACTGCCTGGTGCTTGACATGCTTCTAGCAAAGGAAGGCAGAGTTTGAAGAGTATCCCATGCAAGGGAATGTTGTGCATACATTATCAAATTAGATAACCAGCTTGAAAGCTATATCATTAATATCATTAACATGACTCATGAATTAAAGGAATTGGAAGAGACTGGTGCCTGGGAAGGAGTAGGCTCAGTGTTTTGCTCCAATGGAAAGAAATTTGCTAAGGTAGATGAATGGCTAGACAGTGTAGGAGGTGGAATACTAAAATTGTTGCTCACCCCTCTGTTGGTGAAGCTAATAGTTGTTGAATGTGTGTTTCCTCTCTTTAAACTTTGCAGTACAATTTCAACAAAGGGTGGGTTAAATTGTGGAGGGAAGAATGTGAAAGCAACGACCAGAAAAAAAGAGGGAAAGAACTGATGTCGAATTTGAGGCATTGCAGAGCGACTTCTATGATGACATGTACGAACAAAAAGGATCTAGGTACAAGAATCCGAAAATGATGACGACTGTACTGTAATGAATGTGACGAATTGAGAGTGATTTTTCAAAAATCATCAGAGTGGGGTTGATAACGTGGGTTGCTTAAAATCTTCACATTTCAATGTTTAGAGAGTAAGAATTCATGTTTTCTTCAACTTAGGACAATTTAGGCCCTGTTGTCCATCTTGTTGTGACATCACCATCTAACACGTGACTTGGATTATTGATTATTCTGTGTTATAATAAAGACTCTTCTATTTCACTAGCTGGCAAGATAGATGATTCCTTGTAGTTGCCTGAGTAGAGTGAAATTTCCCAACTGTCCCAGACTGAATAACATAGTATTCAACATTTCATGCACTGGGAACAGATGTTGTGAACACTAGACCTCCATGTATTAGATTAGTGAGAAAATCCTAAAATGTATTTTGATGCAACTGTTGCTATTTGATTAATTTCTATTGGTTATCAGTGTGTGAACCATGTACAAATGTATTAAATATGTGAAGCCTTTGTCTAAAGCCCTATAAAAACAGCATGATTTCTACATGTTAAGAGGAGACCCTTGCTCAGCCCTTAGAAGGCGAATCTATGCTGGATATTCAGCAGAACTTTATTGAGTTTAAGATTTGTATGCTTATTGCTCTAACTTTAATGGCTCAGCCTGTACATTTCTGTATTTTAACTAAATGAGAAAATATTTAAACGCAGAGCCTTGGCTGTCGTTCATTACCAGAAATGCTTTATTTTTGCCTTCTGCACGTTCCTTACTTTGCTTACTAAAAGAGATGGGTCCAGCGGGTAGCATCAAAGTCCGATAGAGACTACACCGCTCCTGAAATTTATCTAATGGGTTTGCGTGCTGACACCTGTGTTCATTTACATGGCGGCGCTTCTTTAAAAATGTGTCTAATGTATTGTGAAGCTTTTGTCTATACAATGAATCTTTGAAAAACACTCCCCAACAGATAGCTGCTTATTAAAATTAGTTTGAATAATTCTTATTATTAGATGCACAAAAATATAAACCATATCTTCTGTGAAAGATCAGGTTGGTTTTACGATACCAAGGCTTTCGAGTGAATTAATTAAACAAAAAAAGACAAGGATCCTAGAATACTAATCCAAAAAGACATCACTCAAGCTTGGGCGTTTTCTTTTACTCACATTTAAAATGGACAAAATAAACAATAAAGTTGTTGCAGAGTTTTCCTCAACGAATGGCCATCTATTTTTGTGGCGTGACTCATTTTCGTGCTGCCACCTAAGTTGTATATTGGTTGCGTGAGGCAACAAAGGAAGCAGCGGCACGCGCAGGACATGTTCACTGCCTCACGCAGATTGTGCGCTGATAAGTACAGTCATGAGGACCACAGCCAAACCACATGCTGTTCTGAAAATGAAGTTCGTATAAATACCACACTACCACTTCACCACCCCTCACTTACATTCATTACAGCATGAGGCAACCATGCCTCTCAGGCACCACCAATTAAAATGCAAGCTTTTGCATTAATGCCCCTGCTCTCCCTCACCACATCCCATAGGCGCTGCAGCACCCGCAAAATAAACGCTCTAGAGTTCCGAAGGTGAATGAATGAACAATGAAGATGCCTTTAAGGTTTGTTTTTATCTTGTCACATTTGCTGTGCATTCAAAGGCAGAGGCCGAATGTCAAGCTTTGTCTCCTCTCAAGTTACTTCTTATTCTTTTAACATATAGATAGGCTTTCCTGTTTTCAGTTTCTATTTTTGGTAAATTCTGGTGGGGTTTTTTCAGTGTTTTCATGTGATTTCAATACCTTAAAAAAACAGTAGTTATCAGTGGTTACATGTTTTCGCGCCATTAAAAACAACAGAAACAGTGTTTTTCCAGTGTTTATGTAACTTTTTGCTTTTATTATTGCTTGCTTTCTGCACTGATAGTATATGGTATATAGACAGTGTACGTACAGTGTATATGACGTCCAAATAAATTTTTACAAATCAAACTTATCGTAGTACACCATACAATACTTATTCAGTGAGTCTTTGGTCATGCGCGCTCGCTCTTTCCTTCCCCATGTAAACTTTTATCTTTGAAAAGGCCCTCTTCAACATTGGCACTTGAGACAGGCAACACCAAAATAGCCAGTACACAATTTGCTAACTCTGGCCACTGACATAGCTTTCCATGCCAATACTGTGGCACCTGAAGATTGTGATTCTCTGCGACAGGTTCTGCAACATATGCATTGAACTGGGCGCATATGCCCTCAGAGTAATCGAAGCGGTCAAAAATGAGGCAGCACTTTTGAAACTCCGGAGAAACTTTCCCTTTACGGAAGGGATCTATAACTTGTGCAGAGTACCGCAGTGAGGCTTCATTGACTTCAAATGCCATGGTTGGTGACGGGCTATTTCTCATACATTGTAAAATAAAAGTTCCTGAATTGCTTCTCAACATTTCTTTGCTTACCAAGTGGCAAGCACGCTAACATGGAACATGTTGCAGTGCCAAAGTCACTAAAAGTGTTGCCCAGCCTACTCTCAAGGATATGTTTCACATTTACACCAATTATGCTGAACACTTGGTAGACAAGGGTGTTTTCAGACTCTAGTTTTTAGGTCTCGCATGCGCGCTGCATGGGAGGAGACCTTTAGGAATCGATTCACTTTTTCGCCCAAAAACGTGCACGCTTTGCATTGCTTTCAATGGCAACGCGTGCACGTTTGGCGATTCCCTTGCGGGAGTGAGCTTTGGCGACATCTGTTTGTAATGAACTTTCAAACAGATGGTGCCCCTGCTCGCTCCCGCAATGGAAACGGGCGCAGGCGCGCAGGGGCCATATGTTTTTTTTTTTAATTAGCGTGGCCTTTCACTTTCACGGCCGCGTCGCTTTCACGGCCGCGCTTGTTTGTAATCTGTGTCCGCCGTGGTTTAGAACACCTTTTTTGGGGGATGGGTGTGATTAATGCTTCTGACCTTAACTGGGGGAGGTGTTCAGAATGTATCAGAATAAACAGTTGCAGAAGATTTTGCTGGATTTTTAGAGTGCTGGGTGTTGTCATCTAGCTTAACACAAAAAACGAGCCACGCTACTGCTTGGTTTTAAGTGTTCATCGGAGTCTGTTCTGCAGCCCCGTGCTAGACAAGCACAGCCCTGGCTCTTGTAATGCCATCAAACGAAAACGCAGGATTGGATTCCTGCTGAGCATTCTGGGTTAGTAAAGCATGACGGAGCGCAGTGGTTAGGGCTGTGCTTTTCTTATGCAGGTGAAAACAATCACAAGCCTCCAACTCACCTTCCAGCGGGGTCCCAAGCCAGAGAGAGAGGATGCATGTCCGGCAAATAGCAAATGAGTAAATGTATATCCTGGTTCACATAGCGCGTTGTATTGCAGTTTTACCTTTTCTAAACACTGCAAACAACAGGTGTGAAGGGTAATAAATTTAACTGTGCTCTATTTATCGACCTTGGAAGAATGAGCGGCATGTCGTAATTTGTGTACCTCTCCAGTGGGTCACAACAGTTATCAGTGGTGAGTGTTTAAATTGTTGAGCCGTATTGTTGGCTGCCCTTAAATCATTTCACTTTTAAATAATCTGTACCATCCCAATTTTTATTCACATTTGGCAAACTTCTCCAAATTAGTTTGCAGCCTTTTATTGACTTATTACCATGTAATGAAAGGTGTGGAGGGTTCACAATCACTGAGCAGTTAAGCTTTCCGCTCATCAGAGACAGCACTCATCCCATTAACATATCTATGCTTGAATTGGTTCTGACAAATTAAAGCAACGTCAAGTCTTCGATTCTACACACAAAGTAAGTACCAAAGTGCTTCCCGGGATTTGGCGTTTTTCGCGTTTTGATCAAAAATAGCAAAGATACACAAACATGCATTTGAATTTATGGGGTTACCAAATAACTGTGTTTCTCCCAGTTACATTGTTCTGAGCCCCAGTTTTCATTTATCAAATGTCTGCATTCTAAGGGTTCTAGCTTCCTTGGACCTACACAAGTGAAAATGGTGATCAATTAACAGAAAGCCCAGAACTGGGAAAGTTCTGTCCCAAGGAGTCATCTGGTAATCCCAATTACACCGAGTTTGACCCTCCCTCAGCATGGTCCTCACTAATGATGATTGCTGCTAAGTAATCAGGGCGTTACTCCCTCTTCCTCCATTCGTCACTGTCCTCACTAATGACAATGTGGCCGGAGGGCTCAAGTTCCCCCAGTTCCACGTGTGAATAGCTCATCTGGTTTTTTCTTTGATTTTGGAACCTGTAGTCCTGTTTCTCCCATTATAAAATCAAGACTACAAATCCCAGAATGAAAAGAGGAAAGCCCTCAAGTGGATAAGCTGCTCACAGCAGCATCTGTGAAACTTTGTAGATCTGCATAGCAGGCAGAAATTGGGTGTCTTGAGACCCTACACAGAGTCAAGCAGTGCTTAATTTCTAAAAAACAGTAAGCGCCAAGGCCCTTTTTAGAAGGCCACTGAAGCTTGCACCACCCTTTGCCGCTGCTAGCACAACCAGTACCAATACCAACACAACTACTAACCATCACACAGCTACAAGTGTGACAATGCAGACTATTTCAGGCCCCCAAAGCTATAAGAATGGCTACGGCAGCAGATATTATTATTTTTAATGTATATTGAATGATTAAACACTATGTTGGTGTGCCTCACTTAGAATTAGACTGTCATAAGTGCTGGCATTGAGACTTAAGTGCTGGTGCTGAACACTTTCAACCACCGCCTCAGATGAAGCACTGTAACCAAGTAATGCAAGCGTATTTCTGATAAATTTTAATACAGTTGGGGGGCGTGGCCTGAGGCGTCAAGATGGCGGTCGCACTCTAGGAGTGCTCCTGGACCCCTCCGTCATCTGCCTCGCATCCTGCGCTCTTCGGCAGTCATCCACCACTCTTACCTGCCTGTCCTGACTCCTGGAGCACGGGGCAGTGTTCGGAGCTGTTTGTTGGCCGTGTCGGCCCTCTGGGGCATCCTGCCGGCTCTCGTTTCTCTGGGACCCCTGGGCGACAAAATGGCGGCCTACATCGCGCCTCGCTGACGGGCCTGGCGCTCCGGCCTACGGGCCCGGCCTTATATCGCCTCTCTCCCCTGGCTGCTGTGCCCTCTGGATTTCGGACTCTATTTTGGCATCCGCCCTGTGGTAGACCGGCCTCGTTGGCTCCCCTGCACTCCGTGGGGGTGGAGAGGCGGCACCTGGTGATCCGACGAAACAGGGGCCGGCCTCCAGCTACAGGCCCGGGTTTGGCGCTCGGAGAGGCTCTCCTGGGTCCCCCATTTCCCTGTTGGGGGCGGGGCGGTCGCTGGCGCCCCTGACTAACACTGGTCTTGGAGCACGCCTGAAGGCCGGTGGGAGAACAGCTGCGGTCCGGCTGGAGCCTTGGTGCGGCGGCTACCATACCGGGTGGCGGAGCGGGAGTGGGAGCGGAGGAGCGGCTGCAGATCGGTAGGGGCCTTCGGTGCAGTGCCTGCCTTATCGACTACCATACCGGGTAGCAGAGGAGAGTGCGCGCGGGGCTGGCGTCCGGCCCTCCTGGGGCCCCCTCTCCTTCAACCCTGCGGCTCCAGCCTGGTCCTGGTGCTTTCGCTGCGGCGGCTGCCATATCGGGCAGCGGGGTGCGGGCGGGGCTGGGATCTGGCCCTCCTGGGGCCCCCTCTCCTTCATCCTTGCGGCGCTGGACTGGCCTCAGAGGCTGTGGCCGCCTGGCCTTTGCTGCCGCCAGCATCCCTGACATCGTGACTGGGGGGCCCACCGGCTGCGTGGGCTGGGCAGCGGGCGCCCCCTGGCATCCCTCTCGCCGCTCCCACCTGTAGTGGTGCCCCACCTTGCTGACCATCGCTTGGCCATTCGCCGCCTCTGGAACCAGGCGGTCTCCTGCATCTGGCGGCCGGCACTGGTCACTGGGCTGCCCCTTGCCTCTCCTGGACCCCGCCCCAATGATAGCGGCAGACCAGCATCCGCACACGAGACTGCTCCGGTGAGTGGGCGGGGGGACCGGCCGCTTTGCCGGGCGGCGGGCCGGGAGGTCGACGTTGGGCCTTCCCGTAGGTAACCCCCCACCCCCCGACCCTCCAAGGTGCCATGGCGGCCTGAGGCACCATACTTGGTCTTTGCCCGGCAGAGCTCTGGGGAACATTGCGGACGCCGTGCCTCCAGCGAGATTGCCCGCGTCGGCCAGATCTGCCCCGGCGGGGCCCTGCGTCCTGCCCATCGACCTAGCCCCTGCCACCCTGTGGAGGGGGGCTGTGGAACGGGGCGCTGTGCCTGGATCCGGTGCCCCCCTGGCCTGTTCGAGCCACGAGACCTGGGCCAGTCGTGCCCAACATACAACCTGCATGGGGCCGGGACTGCCTCCCTTTTTCTTGTCGGCCGCCGTTCTGGGAGGGGGTGAAGCGGCCTGACGGTCCTCTCTTCGGGTGGCTTGCCTTTCCTTAGGCGCCGACCGGCCAGAAGCGCCTGCAACCTCCATCCTCCCCCTTCCCCTGCCTGTATCCTACGACTGCAACAGTGTGCGGCGTTGGGGCGGTCTGACACACCTCTGGTCCACCACATGTTTGTCAGTGACCACCCTGCCACGGTGGTCGACCGTCCAGACTCTCGCTCCCACGACTGGATCTTTGGCCGGATTTGAAGTTTCCCCTACCCCTGCTCTTACGGCCCCTGCGGCCCGTCCGGCGGCGGATCATGGGAAGAGATAAGGTCCCCAAGTCCGCGACCGCTCCCACACAAACCAAAATGGACCGCTTTACCACCCAGGGACCTGATCCGCCTGGACAAGCGGACGGCACGCCCCCCATCCCAGGCACGGACCTTGCGACTATCCTGCAGGCCATCAGCTCATCACAGGCCTCGGTGGAAGGGAAGATAGGGGAGGTCAAGGTGGATGTGTCTCTCCTCCGGCAGGATCTCCGTAACGCCACGGCCCGGATCACTGAAGCTGAGTCCCGAATCTCGACGGCGGAGGACGATATTCGCCAGCTTAAGGACCAAGTGGCCAGCTTGAGCTCCCGCACCGGAGAACTTCACCGGCGCGCTGCAGACGTGGAAAATCGCGCACGCAACAACCTCCGACTGGTGGGTTTTCCGGAAGGGATTGAGAGGAACCAGGCGGCTGCCTTTGTGGAGGCTTGGTTTACCTCCTGGATGCCGAAGGACTCTCTGTCTGCTTGGTTCGTGGTAGAGAGGGCCCACCGATCCCTTGCTCCAAAGCCACCGGCTGGGGCCCCTCCCCGCCCCTTTATCCTGAAGATCCTCAACTTCAAAGACCGTGATGCCATCTTACGCGAAGCACGCTCCCAAGGCCCTTTGAAGTTCCAAAACCACACCATTATGATATTCCCGGACTATACCGAGGAAGTGCAGGACCAACGTTGATCCTACATCGTGGTCAAGAAGAAGTTGAGATCCCTGGGCCTCCAATACCAATTGCAATTCCCGGCGCGCCTACGGGTCATCTTCCAAAATGCTACACACTTCTTTGACTCCCCCCAAGCGGCCTGGACTTGGCTAACAGAGGAGCAGCCCCTCCGGCAACAACACGTTCCGCCCCCCGGTCCGCCGGGCTCCCAACCCGCACAGCCCTGGTCGCCGGGGCGCCAACGTCGACGGCACACACACTCCAGCAGGAGACGCCGATCCCAAATGGAGTCCCAGAGATCGTCCAGCCTAACGGCTCACAAACCTCGAGGTTCCTCCAGCTCCTCGGCCTCCCCTCCCCGTCTCAGAATCCAAGCTTCTGGTGGCCCAGTGGTGGACCCTCCACCTCCGGCCCGGCGGGACCTCCTGGGAACAGACACTGACCTTTCTCGTAGCCCGATCATTTGAAGTGCTGATGACCGACCGCCGAAGCGGTTGGCGCCCTGAGGACATGCCCTGACTTCTGGATGACCCGGGGTTCTGGCAGACTGTTTGCTCTGAGTCTTCGTCTTCCTGCCGAGACCCTGTATATCCGCTCATATGGAGAGGTCCTTCCACGCATCTCAACCCGAGCGTTTTAGTTTGGTTTTCTGGTTCTAGGGGGGTCGACAGATGCTTCTGTGCTCAAAGTATAGGGTGGGGGGAGGGGTGGGGGAGGAGGTTGGGAATGTTTGCTCCCAAGGTTTATTTCTGTTTTTTGTTGTTTTGTTGCACCAACACCCACACGACACTCGGATCCACTTCCCTATGGGCCCAACACACATGACCCTTCCCACCAGCGCACTTTCGCGCCTGCTCCAGGCTCCGCATTTGCCGTCGGCTCTCCAAGGTCTGATGAGCCACTGCAACGATCTCCAGCCCCCATGAATGACATACCATATCCGAAGGCAGCCTTCCATATTTTATCCTGGAACGTTAATGGCCTATTAGACCGTCACAAACGAACGGCCGTTCTGCGCCACGCACAGCGCCTCGACGTAGGAGTGCTTCTGCTTCAGGAGACGCACCTGATGGGTAATCACTGCCCCTTCCTAGCGCGATACGGCTACGATAGGGTCTGGCACTCGGGCTTCACTCGAGGTTCCTGTGGCGTAGCTATCATACTGAAGCGCACCCTTCCCTTTGTGCTTTCGCAACTTATTCATGACCCGCAGGGCACGTTTGTGATCATTTGCGGTATAGTGGGGGGCATTCCCCTTAATCTTGTGCCCTTGTACTCACCCCCCTCGATGCTTGCCGCGACTCTAAAGCACTCCACTGCTCTGCTACCCACCCTCCCCCTGGGGTCCACTGTTATCAGGGGCGACTTTAACGCGGTCTCCACCCCGCTTCTCGACACGACAGGTCCTCCATCTACCTCCAGGCTGGCGCAAGCAAAACAATTAACGAACTGGGCTGAATCCCTGGGCCTTTGCGATGCATGGCGAATCTGGCACCCACACGCTAAACAGTTCACGCATACCTCCGCCGCACATCACACGCAGGCGCGCATAGATGCAATTTTCATCCCGTCTACTGACTGCACCACAATCCGAGAGGTTCGAATACTCCCGAGAGGTATCTCCGACCACTCCCCGCTGCTTCTCAGTACAGGGGCTCCTCCCCCTTACTCACGCCCAATGTGGCGGTTGAACGCTTGGTTCCTTCAGGACAAGGAATTTAAGAAGGCGGTGGGATCGGAACTGAAGCAATACTTCGTCACCAATGTGGGATCGGTTCTTTCCCCGGGCACTCTGTGGGAGGCGGGCAAGGCCACTATCCGTGGATTTGCCAAAGGGCACATCCAACGTCAGCGGCAGGCCCAACTGCTGCAAATCACTTCACTGGAGGCACAAGCGCTACGCCTTGAGCAATCCCCCTCCGTTGATGGCGAGGCCGCTCGAGAGCGGCACTTCGTGAGCATTCGAGCTGAAATTAAGCAGCTCTCGTTGGAGGCCGCCAAGCTTCTGTGGAGATCGTCCGTGGCCAGAGTCTATGGCTGGGGTGATAAAAATGGCACAATCCTTCATAGGCTTGCCACGTACCCCAGGGCGAACCACATTATCCCAGAAATACTGGATCAAGTTGGGTCGACACAAAGGTCCCCGGTGGCTATGGCCGGCGCATTTGCCGCCTTCTACCGTCAACTCTATGCCGAACGAACCCCAGTACGATCGCGCTGCGAATTGCTGGACGCTGGGGGTGCCCACCTCCCTCAGCTGGACTCTGCGGCTTAGGCCGATCTTGACCGCCCAATCTCCCACGACGAGATTAACGAGGCTATTGCTCGCACCTCGTCGGGTAAGACTCCCGGCCCAGACGGCCTCCCCCAGGAATACTATGCAGCATACCGCGAGGCCCTCGTGCCTCGCCTCGCTGACCTGTATGCCGAGGCCTTGGAGAAAGGTTCCTTCCCGCCCGAGACGGACATGGCCACCATCGTGATCCTCCCGAAGTAACAACCGCCATCTCCCCACTGTGCTGACTACCGTCCCATCTCTCTCATTAATACGGACGTTAAACTGTACGCCGCAATTCTTGCCCAGCGGCTGAAGCCCTACCTTACCACGTTGGTCCATCCGGACCAATGCGGATTCATGCCCCAGCGAGGCACCAGACACTGTCTCCGGAGGCTGCATCTGGCCCTGGCTCACCGCCAGGTGCTTTCTCCTTACTGGCACTCCTGCTCATCGATTTTGAGAAGGCGTTCGACTCCGTGGACTGGATGTACCTGGGTGATGTGCTAGCCGCGATGGGTTTTGGCCCTCGCTTCCATCAGCTGGTTGGGGTTCTGTACACCCAGCCTCAAGCGCATGTTCTGGTCAATGGGGCTCTCTCCGACGCCTTCCCCATTCAAAGGGGAATGAGACAGGGATGCCCCCTCTCACCCCTTCTCTTCGCCTTGGCGATGGAGCCTCTAGCGACCTTGATTCGGTCCGAGAGTCTCGTTCGGGGATGGGAATGGCCCAACTCTGAAGTGGACAAGATCGCACTCTACGCGGATGATGTCCTGCTCTTCTTGACCGAACCCGCCCAGTCGGGCCCTCGTTGTCTCCAGATCCTGCGCTCCTTCGGACAAACTTCCAGCCTCCGAATGAATTCTAGTAAGTCGGTCCTGGTCCCGTTACATCTTTCCAGAGAGTGCTACGACTGGCAGTCCACGATACCGCTTCGGCGTCAGTCTTTTAAATATCTTGGGATCTGGGTTGCTCTCCTCCCAGACTTGGGATGGTCCCTAAATGTCACCCCGCTCGTGAAGAAAGCTAAGGCGGATCTCCACAGATGGCAGACACTACCCCTGAATCCCTTGGGGAGGGTCGCCTTGTTTAAAATGATGATTCTTCCCAGATTTCTTTACATCCTCCAAAACACCCCCTTCTGTTTTCCACGGGCGTGGTTTCGGGAACTAGACACTATGGCTACTAAATTCCTCTGGGGGGGAGGGAGGCCCCGGCTGGCGTTAAATACCTGCCGGATTCCATCATTCGCCGGGGGCATGGGGATGACACACTTATACCTATACTACTTGGCGACTCGTCTATTGATTATACATGACTGGTTCAACGGGGGTTGGTCTGACCCGGCCTATAGGATTGAACTAAGTGAGCTCGGCCTGCCCAAAATCCAGTCCCTAATATACGGGGAATCCATCCCATCCACCTTGCCTGAAGTCACGCGCTCCGCACTCTTAGCCTGGCGGGCTGCTCTGCGACATACTCAGTGGACACGCAAACTCACCTAGCAGACGTCTCTATGGCATGGTACATGGTTCAGGGAGGTCAGTGGGTTGCAGGGGTTCCGAACGTGGGATCTTATAGGGATCTCTCAGCTCGGTGATGTGTGGGCGAGCGGCCACATGCGCTCTTTTAAGGACCTCCAGTCCAGATACTCCCTGCACCCATCACAGTTTTATAAATACCTGCAACTGCGACATGCCCTCCATGTACACATACCGGGCGATACCAGGATCCCTGAATACAGTCCCCCGAGGCACAGACAATGCTAGGCGACTTGGGGAAAGGGGGTATTTCCCGCATCTACCGGACATTGATCAATAACACCCCGACCTCATTAGACCGACTCAGGGGCCAATGGGAGGAGTGGGTAGGTCCTTTGGACGAGGAGGACTGGCGTGATGCCCTCATGTCTCCCAAGATGGTCACCGCATCCGCTAAACTCCGCTTGATCCAATTATACTATTTACATGCTGCCTACTTAACCCCGAAGCGCCTCCATCGAGCCGGCTTCTCCCCGTCTGCCTCTTGTACGAGATGCGCTCACGATCCGGCCGACTTTTTCCACATGGTGTGGGCATGCCCCAGACTAGCTCAGTTCTGGGGTGAGATCGAAAGTGAGCTGACTGAGGTCCTGGGGTGGGAGGTTCCTCATGATCCACGACACTCCCTTCACGGGATTACGGATGGACTAGACCGGTCCAGGAACGAGAAATTACTTTACAATACAGCTATGGTTGTGGCCAAGCGGGACATAGCCGCCTCCTGGAAGCTTTCCACACCACCAGGTTCTGAGAAATGGCGCAGGGGGGTGGATTGGTGCGCGGCACAAGAAAAACCCATGTATGAGGCACGGGGGTGTCCTAAGAAATACCGGAGGGTATGGGGCAAATGGCTGGGTGCCGTGGAGTAGCCTGAACTTTGTACATGATGCTTGTATTCACTGCTACGGGGTGGGGTTTAAAGGCAATGTCTTTGCTCTTTCAATTGTCTTTGCGTCACTATTGTTGCTATCCAATGTCGTACTGCTGGTGCTTGTTCTTTGTAAAACAATAAAATTGCTTATCAAAATTTTTTTAATACAGTTCAGAGCACAAAATCACAATTACAGTTCAAGATAAAGATCTGTTTGTTCAAGTGAAGTACAAGCCACACTAGAGTGCAGCTGCCCAAATGGAAGTTGCAGCATACGCGTCCCAGTTATAACAAGGGCCACTGGAACTATAGACTTCTGCGGCATTTTTCTCATAATTATGGATTTGCTGCATGTGACACATAATCCATCATCTGCTGCACATCTGCAGAATTAACACAAAAACAAATTTGAACTCAAAGGGATCAAAAGTTACTAAAATATGCCGACACATGTTACTGTGCACTGGAAGGCCCTTCGCAAAGGTCATCTTTCAGTTGCTGATTGCTGTATTTTGGTGATAAATCGGTACTAATTAGGTAAAATCCATTCCCAGACAGTGTTAACGTGTAAAAATGACAAAATGATGAATTAATGCTCATTCTCTCTCTCGCTTCCTCTAACTCTCTCTTAACCTCAAACACACACAATTTCTTACTCTAGCTCTCTTTTTTCTCTTTCTCTGTCACCATTATTCCTTCCTCTAGGTATTATTCTTTCTATTCTATTGCTGTCCTCTCATACTAACTCACTCTTTCTCACATATTAATTTTTTCGCCCCTTCACACACCCTTTTTACCTCACTGATTCATTCTCTATCTCTAACCTCAATGCATATATATATATAGAAGGGCAGTAGGGGAGGGTGAAATGCTCACTTTGCCACTGGATTCAAGCAAGCCTGGCTGATGACGGCTGAAATGCCAGAAACCGGTCCTAGGATGCTTGTTTCCGGTCCAGGGAAGACATGGCTTGGCAGTTCGGGCTGGACTGTTCCCATGAGGCACAGGGTCAGACTGATTTGCATATGGCCATGTCTGAACTGGGGTGGTGGAGTGAGCTAAAGAATGATGATGGATTAAACCCAGATCAGTTGACTGGGGGTGAGTGTTTGATTGGCTCAAACGTTCCGTCCATCATCCCCTTTTGTATCGCTTTGTTTGCCCTAAGTTGGCGGGGGTATGCCCAGACGTGGGTCCCTTGCTCACTTTGCCACTGGATTCAAGCAAGCCTGGCTGATGACGGCTGAAATGCCAGAAACCGGTCCTAGGATGCTTGTTTCCGGTCCAGGGAAGACATGGCTTGGCAGTTCGGGCTGGACTGTTCCCATGAGGCACAGGGTCAGACTGATTTGCATATGGCCATGTCTGAACTGGGGTGGTGGAGTGAGCTAAAGAATGATGATGGATTAAACCCAGATCAGTTGACTGGGGGTGAGTGTTTGATTGGCTCAAACGTTCCGTCCATCATCCCCTTTTGTATTGAAATGCAGTCTGACCACGGAATATAACATCTCTTCATTCTCCCCTACTGCCCATCTCCTACTAGTATAATAATTCAAATACTATTTCCCAACATCTACCTTCCCATTATTTATACCACCCCCCAACAAAAAAATAAATATATAACAAATGAGCATTACAACAGGCAGGAATAAGTTCCCAGCATTACAAACACAAAACAATAGAATACATTTTTTGTGTGTGTTTTTTTTTTTTTTTAAATAGGATCATTCAGTAGTACAGAAAGTCTTTTTGGTTATATGTAAGGGAATAGAAATGCTTATAACAATTTTTTATTATAACTTTTCAACGGGTTAGACAGCAGCCACACTATTCTACAACATAACATTAACACATTGGCAAAGCCAGTAGCTCTAGCTAAACACTTAAACACTTAAAAAGTCCCAATGGCGAGACCTCTTGGCTATGCCAATGCTTGTTTTTTATTATGTCCACTACAGCAGTCATGCTTTCCTGTAAAAATCTAAAAATGCAGTAGAGTGTACTTTTTTTCAAATCACTATCGATATGTGACCAAAGATCCTCACATTTCTTGCCTTTGGCATCATCACTCAGGAAAAGTTCTGTAAACGGTTGCCACATTGAGAATATAGCATTCATGGCCTCTAGGACTGAGACACAGTTGGGAAGACTCTTTCTTTGATGCCACACAAAGCACAAAATGAGAAATATTTGCGTTTTAGTTTCGCGCATAACAAAACAGTGCACCAGAATGGACTAAAAGGTCAATAGCATTCTTCATTAACTCTGAAGATTGTAAAGATGCTTTCAGCATTCCATCTAACAAGTGGCAAGGATCTATTACAGGGAAGCACTTCAGCTCAGATATCGATTTTGACAGGTCATCACACAACTTTTTCATATACGTAGCTGAATCACTGTAAATACAAACAATATCACTCCAATCTTTGTTGAACTTGGTAAGAACTTTTTGCAGCAGCATTCCAAGTGACACAGCGTTCCATGTTTTCCAAAAGTCTGGTGTCATGTTTTCACCAGTATCCCAGATGCTTTGTAACTCCACTCTTTTCACATATACCTGTCACTATACCTTGCATTGAATGTTTAAATCCTGGGGCGTTTGGCAATTCACCTATTATCAATACGGACTCACTAGAGAAGGGGGCTGATGTATCAAGGTTTTTTACCCCTTCTCTGTGGGTGAATGTGATGGTACATATTGGGAAAGATTCTTATGAAACCTACATTTTTCCTATCAGTGAAAGACTCAAACGTAGCCAAAAAATCAAATATGATTTTGATATTTCCTGATTCTCTACAGTTTATAAATAAATAAATAAACAACACCTAAAACATGCTTCTAACCGCTGTATCTTTAGACCAAAGACCACAAAACTGAAAAAGGAAGAAGAAACAATATTTTAGTGACATCCCTAAACAACAAAACTCAAGCAGAATAATGTTAGCCCAGTCTTTCTTACTGCTACCTTATATAACAAAGTTACATTGTTTTGGCCCCTTCAGGAAGAAATAAAAATGACTCTTTCACTCTCCTTTTCCTATCTTTGAATGGCATTTAGTTTGTGGTTGTGCAGGGGTTTTTTCAGTGTTTATATGTTTACACTGGTGAGGGCTATTTCCCTTCCGGTGGGGTTTTATCAGTTATTATAGGTTTAAACCTAAAACCTGACAGCCTACATATAGATTTGTGTTTACTTTTCTTTTTCTGTCTGCAAAGTTCCAGGATTTTGTAAAATGAAAAATCTGACAAACTTGCTGGTGCGAAAGGAAAGGCTAAATTTGTAACACAGCAACAACATTTAAATACCTGTAAATGAACTGTAAAAATATTTCAAATTATCTGTGAGGAAAGCACAAATAAAGCGATTTTTTTTGTAATTCTAAACTGTGATGCAAACAAAGATTTTAATAGGATCAAAACAAACTAAGACATTTTACTTGGTCATGTACAAATGAAAGATATTTGCTGAAGCTCAATTTCCATACATAATCGTTTGTGCCCTATGTAGTTTTATTATTAAAATGATATTGGGCACATTGCAAATTTTGGCACCATTTCAATGGAAAATGTGCTGTCTGTGAATGACAGTGCACTACCACACCATGCTTTAGTAATATGTTTGCAACAGTGTGCTTGAAAATGCAACACCGACTACATACTACACCTTTACTACTCTCCTGCTGAATTGCCATGGCTCGTTTTCTATACTTATTCTTTGTGTGATGCTTTTTTTTCACAATCCCTATGAGTTCAGTGATGTAACATTGATGGCTGCACCCCCGTACTGAAAATTGTTCCAGCACCCCACATCCTATTCTTATGTGTCTCGCCAGACATTATGGGATTTGCCCCATGCAAGGCAGTGGGTACATAGTCTTTGCACTAGAGGGAGAAGCGCTCGATTTGGTGATGATGGCAAGCCCTTCACAAATGTTTACACCGCGGCAGTATAGAGGGGTGGACCTGCAGCAGGTCACAACAGAGTTGGGCAGACTGCTAACACGCAGGTACTTCCTAGTTCACTGTTGATACGCGCTGAGGTCGGATCAGCTATTTGGGTAGAAGTCTGCAAGTGTGGATCTGCAGAGTGCTCTCCCATATAACTTGACCCCTCCTGGCAGACCTCAGGTAAGGAGCAAAGCTGCCAAAGTGGAGAGAGGATGTATTTATTTAATATGGTAGATGAATGGTTGGTCAATTGGAAGCAAACTGGGAGGAACATTTTTTCCATACTTATATAGGAGTGCGGATTGGTGGAAAGAGTTTGCACCTTTCCAATACAATTGGTTATTTTCCAGCCAGGGGGGCGGATGTATAACTGCTAAATCTTCATTTCTGCAGAGTGTTCTATCATTCTATGTTTCAAATATAGAAGAAAAAGCATATGTCATCCTTCGCTTCTGTTATGGAGGACCAGCCTAAAACAAGACGATCTAGGTGATCTAGATCAGTTTTTCCTGGAAGTCATGCTCTGATGTCTGCTTCCCAGGTGAAGCAAATGAATGAAGCAGCAGTAACCAAGGCGCTACACAAGAAAACTTCAGGGAAGAAATCCAAGAAAAGGAAGTCTGGTCTCCTCAGCGAACTATGGTCAGGCTCAGACTAAGAGATCGTCTAATTACTCAACCACATAGGGAAAATCTGTGGTCTGAGCCTGCTTTGATTTTTAGACAATTGAAGGAGGTGAAACAATCTACAACCTTGAGATTTCTACAAAAAATCTATGAACCCAAAATTTCTATAAAAAGCCTCTACCTTGGAGAACTCTGAGGCGATCCTTAATAATGCTATTCTAACTGCTTTGATTGGCCGAACTTCAGTGATTCTGGAAGATACGTCTCCAGTAGATCCGATTGGCTAGAAGGTGGCTAGTAAATTCAAAAAGTTTGTTTCTGCAAATAATTTGGGACCTGATTACAATTTTGGCAGATGGTATACTCTGTCACAAACGTAACGGATATCCCATCCGCCGTAGGATATAATGGAATTGTAATGAGGCTCTGGGTCTTTAAAGCCAGAGCCTATGCGAACTATGAATCTTGATCTCCGGTAAGGGACTTTGGGTCTTTGTCACTACCAATCCAAGAAGGCACAGACTGGGCAGATTTCTTGGTACAAATGGAGCCAGATGCAAAATTTGTGGCAGATACGTGAGCAGATGTTTTGAGATCTAGGGCCATGGCATCTGGAGCATCAGTGCTGGCCAGGAGACATTTGTGGATGAGGGACTGTAAGAATGACTTTTTTAAGAAAAATCTACATTGTTAAAGATTTCTTTTGCTGGTCATAATCTGTTCAGAGATCAGTTAGACACAATGATTTCCACATTTTTCACAGATATGAAATGCATGTGTTCCTACAATCCTATAACGAAGGAGTGATCATCAAGCTGTGTATAAAAATGATTCAAAATCCTTCTTTTCGCAAAGAAAGATGTTTCAACTAAGGAAATCCTCCAAGTCCATAGAGTCAGCTAGTCAGTCAGGAGGCTCCTATTGCCGATCTCCTTCCTAAGCATAAGTAGTAGGAGGAAGAGTAATGCATTTCTACAATGCATGGCACAAAATCATTTCAGATCGTTGGGTCTTGAGTATTATCAGGACAGTTTATCAAATAGTCTTTGATGCTTGGCCTTCAGAAACAGGAGGCATCCCTACTCCCGTCCCAAGAATCCCATCAAAAGAAAAGCCCTATAGGAGGGATTTCAGATGTTATTGAACAAAATGACAATTATTCCTGTTCCTCCACAGGAGATGGGGAATGGTTTCTATTCTACTCTTTTCTTGTACAAAAGGCCTCAGGAGTGGGATTATGTATTCGCCCTTCTCCAGGTCCCAGATATCTTTCTTATGTCTGACTATTATTTACTAATCTGTCAGCGATGGTACGGATTGCAGGCGCAGTATCTGATTCATTTTCGATCCGTAGGGGCACGAGGCAGGGGTGTCCTCTTTCCCCGTTATGATTTGCGCTAGCCATGGAGTCGTTGGCTGCATGGGTCCGGATGGATGCCCAGGTGAGGGGCTTTGAGTGGACTGAGGACTTGTCTAATAGGATCACCCTCTATGCGGACGATGTCCTGTTCTTCCTTACCTGACCTGGAGACTTCAGGGCCACGCATTCTACAAATCATGAGTATCTTTGGCGAAACATCCGGACTCTTTATGAATGCCTCGAAATCTGTAGTGTTTCCTATGACTGGCCGTGCAGGGACGACAGAGTGGGCATTGGGGTTGAGGTTAGCCAATGGTGGCTTTAAAGATGTGGCACTATCGTGGTCCCATAACCTGGCGTCTGCACTAGCGCGGGTAAAGGAGGTACATGTCTGGTCGCTCCTGCCGCTGTCACTGACTGGCAGGTCGGCAATGTTCAAGATGATTTCCCTGCCCCGATTGCTATATCAACTGCAGAATTACTCGTATGCTATCCCGCAGCCATGGTTCAGACAGATTAACACTGCTCTCGGTGGCTTCTTATGGGGGGGCGGGGGACTGCCTGCATCGCCCTTAGAGCATGCTTCCAATCCACTTATTGCAGAGGTATCGCCACTGCCAATGTTTTTCAAATTATTCAGCTTTTCATCTTCTGGTCATCAATGATTGGTGGTATGGCCAGCAACTTGATCCAGCATACGCAGTTGAGAAATGGGCGATGGGTGACACCTCCTTTCTAGACTATTTATATGGTAGGAAGGGGGCGGGGTTCCTTCCACCGGCAACACAGGTAGCCCTGGACGTGTGGAGGTGCTCCCTGCGGCTGTTGGGATGGTGGGGGAAGCTGACTGAGGGGACACCGTTGTGGCAGGACAGTGTGCTCAAACAAGTCACCCAGCTTGAGGGCTTTCGGATGTGGGATAATATTCGAATCTCCACCCTTGGAGATGTGATGCCTGGCACAGTCTTGAAATCATTCCAGGAGATGCAAAATGAATACCAATTGCACCACAGCCAATTCCATTGCTACTTGCAGCTCCGTGGCGCTCTTACTCCAGCATTAAGGACCTCCTGCCTCCTGGGGGATCAGGGTGCTCACAAAATAGCCAAGATCTACCAGTCCCTGGTTAGAAGCAGTTCAAACACACTGCCTGCGCTCAGAGCGGCTTCGGAGGACGACATTGACACACTAAATGACGATGATTGGCCAAAGGCTCTGGGAGTTCCCCAAGAGGTGGCGATATCAGCCCTCCTCTGGATGATGCAATTAAAATACCTTCACCGAGCTTACTATACGCTACATCGCTTGTAGCACATGGGAGTGATAGATTTCTCAGTATGCGACGAATGCTAATTATGTTGCAAGTCGTGCATGACGTCATATAGTATTTGGGTGGGATGGGTGGGTGTCACTGTGCATGTTATGTTATTGTTTTCTTTTTTGGGTGTACTCATTTCAACATCCTGTATGTACTTTGCGGCCCGTGTGGCCATACATCTTTATTAAAACACAATAAAATCTGTTTTAAAAAAGGCCTCAGGAGTCTACAGGCTGATCTTGGATCTGAAGAGACTCAATACTAGGAAAAAGCCAATACATTAAATAATGATCACGCTGCAGAGGATAAGTCTAATAAAAACCAAGGGAGACTTTCTGGCAACCATCGATCTACAAGGTTCCTATCTACAGATCCCAATACATGCAGAGCACTAGGAGGTCTTTCGCTTTCACAAAGAGAATCTTCATTTTCAGTCGAGGGTCCTCCAATTCAAGTTCAAGTCAGCTCCTTGAATCTTCACCAAGGTCCTAACTCTGCTGGTTGCATTTCTCCATCAGGAAAGGATTTTTGATCAACTATTTCTGGACAATTGGCTAGTTCGTTCCTCATCTACTAAACTTGCAAAAGTCCCAGCTCACAAGATCAACTGTCCACTGGGGCAAGATTTTGAACAGATTTGATGGTTGTCACCCTTCCAGACAAAAGAATTCAAATGATTCAGAGACAGGTAAAAAAACTTTACTTTCTCAATCCTCCTGCAGCATATTGGTTACAGGTACAGGGGGACTTGAGTGCAACTATTGTTTAGTACCAGGGGCCAGATTTCAACTCAATATGGCGATGAGGTAAATCTCAGCTCACTGGAATCCAACTTCTCATGTTTGCTCACTCTAAATTGTGGAATTTCTGGAAATATCCCAAGAGCTATGCTCGTGCTTGAGCTTGCACAATCTCAGCGGAAGGATTCTGTTGTCACCTCCATCTCTGGTACTTGTCACCACAGATGCCAGTACTGTGGGGTGGAGAGCATAGATGGACACAAATTGAGGGCTGATTGGCATCTACCTCATCATCAGATTGTCCAACTGGAAGGAGTTGCAGGCCATTCTTTTAGCTCTGAGACAGTTCTGTCACCTACGAAAGAAGAAGGTGTTGTTGGTAAGGATAGACAGTATGACTGCAGAGTCACATTTAGTAAAACAGAGAGGCACAAAATTGGTTTCTCTCTCCAGAATTGCAGATCAGATATTCATTTGGGCAGAGGAGACAGTGTTAGTAATCTCGGCCATTCACATTCGTTAAGCCTCGAACGCAGTAGCGGCCAAGCTGAGCAGGGAGATATCTTCTTCTCAGGATTTCTGTCTGAGCCCTTCAGTTCTAAAGAGTTTCTGCTCAAGAGTTAGTGTGGAAGGGATGTGGGGAATGGTTGCTCTGTTTTGCCCCTGGCCCAATTGTCTCCTCTATGCCTTTCCTCCTTTTACACTGATTCTCAAATACTTGATCAGGGTCTGAGAATAGAAAGCTTCAGTGATTCTGATTGAGCCGGCATGGCCCCGTTCTTGCTAGTATCCAATACTGATATCAATGAAGGCTTGTCATGAGATTCTACTTCCAATTTCTTCATCATCTTTGGTGTTTCCTCCTCTACATCAAGGCACCTTAGTGAGGTTCAGGTTGATGTCCTGGAAATTGAAAGCAAAGGCTTGATAAAAATTGGTCTTTCGGAGACATTTGCCAGGACCATTCAATCTTCAAGAAGTGCCTCTACACTGAAGTCATATGCTAAGCATTGGAGAGCATTCAGGAGGTGATGTGGAGAAAGGGCTTCACTTCCGCATGAGGCAAATTTAGTTCAGGTTCTATCATTCCTTCAGGATGGGTTTTCCTTAGGATTAAAGGTTTCCAATTGAAGAAGAAGTAGGCAGCCAATAAGGCGTACTTGGGATAATCTGTCAGCTGAACAAGGGTTTGTTCAGAGATTCTTCAGAGGATTAAGGACCTAATTTATATAATGGCAAGTGGCCATTTCTCCATCAGGGAGATGAAGTAAATTACTCTGTCACCCTGATAGAGGTGCTGCCCTCCTAATTTAGAAATGACTGTCAGGCTGGCGGTCCTTTCTAAAGCTTTGGCAGGAACTGCCGTCACTGCGGTTCCTGTCAATACTGTTTACATGACAAAGCCCTGTACCAAACTGTTTTCTTTTTTATTTTCAAACAGAAAATTCCAAAATGAGGTGAGGGGAGCATTTAGCAGTATTCACTGCCCTTTACCATCAGGGTTTTTCTGGCGGTAATGGGCAGTGAACACTGACCTCTAATTCCACCCATCTAATTTAGGCAGGCAGAATTAAAGGTCTGCCTCCCACTGCTATTACTCCACCGGGTCATTGGAGGGTTTAATCATGGCAGAGATTAAGCAGTTTCTGCCGTGATTAAACCTAAATTCTGCCCACTTCTAAGTTTGGCGTGCGGACCTTTAACTTGGTGGTATGTCTACTCCATTCCCTGTTGCAACGGAGTATATATATGGCCAAGATATAAATCGGGCCCTAAGTAATTTGACTCCTCAATCAGGGCCATTGCTTTCCTCCTGGGACTTGGAGGTAGTGCTGGAGTCTGTGAAGGATCCGCCCTTTGAACCTTTATATCAGGTGGATACCTTTTTCTTGTTGGCCATAACTTCTGCTAGAAGACTTGGAGAAATGGGTCCATTATCTCACAAGCACCCTTTTTTGAGGTTTTTTGAGGATAGGATTATCCTTCGGTTCGTGCTGTCCTTTGTTCCCAAAGTTACCTCTAGATTCCACAGGGATTACAACATAATTCTCTTACTGTTTTTTCCCAATTGTAATGATTCAGAGGTAAAATGTCTACATTCTTTACATATAAGAAGAGCACTGTCTATTATCTGGAAAGAGTGTCACGGCTTAGGACTTCAAATTCACTGTTTGTAAATTTTAGACAGGCTAAGAAGTGAGTAAAGCCTGCAGTGCAGACACTTAGTAGGTGGATTAAGTCCATCATCCTTTTAGCCTAGAAGGCAGCTGGGTTGCCTTCACTTCTGGGAGTTCAAGGCAGATCAAACAGAGGCATGATGGCTTCTCTGGCAGATATTCAAGCGGCCTCCATCCTGGAGAAATGCAGGGCAGCCACATGGGTGTCCCCATCCTCCTTTGTAAAGCATTATATGATAAAGCAGGAATTTGACCTGAATGATGTATTTGGTTCAAAGATTCTCTCCTCTATGGAATTAAGAGGAAGGAAAAGTACGATTTATTAAAGTCTGAGTATTCAAATTTCAGTTGTCCTGGTTTGTTTTGCTTGGTTAAATTTCATGTTGTAATGATTGTGAGTGAGGGGTGACAAACGTGGTAATGTTTCAATTGCTTATTGGTAATTGCATTACTCTGAGTCCCTCCCTTGCTCTAATTCATTACCTCCCCCTTTCCTGCAGCCCTGTTTCTCCAAGCCAACCGATGTGTCTGAGGCTTGGTATTTACAGAATGTGGTAAGGGAGGGGAAGGCAATACATGCAAAGGCTTGTGTTTTAATTGGTGGTGTCTGAGAGGCAGGACTGCTTCATGTTGTATTAATTTGAGCAAGGGAAGGACTCTGAGTAATACAATTATCGGTAAGCAATTGAAGTATTATCCGCTCCTGCGGAATCAGAAACATTGCATGAGCAGATAGTGTAGGTTTAACTGACGGCAGATTGGAACTACAAATGTGAGCCTAAGTCTTTAGTTTGTGACACTCCCTCCCAAGAAATATGTAATATGTAGGCTTTTGTGCTTCCAATTTCTATTTGTTGTGAATTCCGGTGCAATTTTTAGTTGTTTTGCAATGTTTTAAAATATATCTAAACAATGTTAATCAGTGTTTACTCTATTTTGCCCTGTAAAGAAATCACAGGGTTAGTGCTTTTTCAGTGCTTAAAAAGATCTTTCCTTTTATTTTATTCCTTCCCTCCCTCTTCCATCTCTATTGGTAATTTTATCATCCTTCCATAGGTCCTCATTCCCTTTCTTGTACACTTTCCTCATATTTGCTTTTTGTGTAACATTTCATTATTTCTCTCACTTCCATTCCTGTTGCATTTCCCATCTATTAAACTCCTCTTTCCAGCAGTCCAGTCCCACTTCATGTGAAGGATGTGTGTGCATGGAGATATGTTTGTACCTTATTAAGATTGCAGCAAAACCTCCCACTATAAATGGCAAAGATCGCCTGAATGACGATGTTCTACTTAGGACACACGATATACACTGTGGGTTGCTTGATGCTCTCTTATGAATAGTATGTGTGATGCTGCCCTGCACTTTGTCTCAAGATACCAAGAAGGCACTGGGCTAATAATGTGTTGTTACTGACTGATCTGAACCTATATCTGCTCTCCCTGATTATGAGAGAAGAGCCTGCTAAGGAATCAATATGCATGATATTAGCTGTAGGCCTTTTGATGACAGAAAACTGTACAGCTTTGTAAATCAGCAGGGAGGTAGTAGGGGAAACTTCATGACTTGCAGCATGCCTTAGATCACTTGCCTGTGCAGTTCACACCATGAATGAAGTGTATTTTACATTGTTGGTTCCTACTGTGTGATTTTGTATTTATTTGAAAACCAGCATGCGGACAGGCCATGGGCGTCCGCAGGGGGGGGCAATGAGGGGCACTTGCCCCCCCCTGGAGCGCCCCTCCTTGCCCCCTCTGTGGACGCCCATGCTTTTACGGACGCCTGTTGTCCGTAATTCTGGGCCCTGCAGGGAGCAGAGCTGTTCCCTGCCAGAAGCCTCAACTCCCTGATGGGGCGCTTCGCACTCCCCCTCGGAGCACAAGAGCAGCCCCACCCCGCCCATTGTCATTCTGTCTGTGGCTGATTGTCACATACAGAATGACAATAGCCAGTTTGAGCTGCTAAAGCATACTTCCCACCCTGGAACCTCTAAAGCGCCTTAGCTTAAAATCACTGAGGAGCCCAGCGGAAGGTAAAGTTCAAAGTTGAAGCTTAAATATGACACAAATGGTAGGAGAAGCAGAAGAGCACTGCGGGGTTAAAAGAAGTCTCCTCTTGCAGTTGGGGCGCACAGTGAAGGCAGTGGGGGTACCCTGGGGGGTTTCGGTCCTGGAAAAAATGCAACTAGGGGATCCGTGCAGTTGAAAGCATAATCTCGCCCTTCTATCATAAGAAGACGCGTATCTTCTAACAAATGTACCTGCTTGTGTTCGATAAATTGTGAGGTCTTGTTACTCTCCGGTGCCATTTCATTTTGTAGTGTGAAAGGAACGGACGACGCTTTATCTCACTATGAAACTGTTACAGAAATGTAAATCAATCTGTTGTTTTAATTGTCTGTAATGAAAGAGAGAGATAGAGAAATGTTTGTGCATGTCTGTCTGTATACAAGAATAAACACAAACAGCTCCAATAAAAATACAAGGGCCAGTTAGAAAAATACCAGACTGACTGCAGGCAGCAGTAGAAAAGATTTGATTGTGCCAGTAAAGGTGAGCAGTAGGGGATGTGAAAGAACAGTAGTGTGCGCATGTGTGCGCTGTCCTGGGGGTTCCCACCCTTCACACCACCAATTATGAAAGATAGATCAGTAAAAGGATGGATTGATGAGTGAAAGGGTGGATGATGGGCGAGTGAATGGGTGGATCAAAAACCTCTACGACAACTTCATCGACCATCCACCAGGCGCCACAGACAGCCCCCTGCCCCCCAGAAACACCAGCCAGCCCACCATCTCCAACTGGACACCGATCACGGCCGAAGACACCGCCTCGACCATGAAAAGCATCCACTCGGGGCCCCCACCGACCCCTGCCCCCTCACATCTACCACAGAGCCGTGGCCGCCATCGCACCCAAACTACAACGCACCATCAACACCACCTTCAAAACAGGCACCTTCCCAGACGACTGGAAGCGCGCAGAAGTCAGACCCCTGCTCAAGAAGCCCATAGCTGACCCCACCGACCTCAAGAACTATCGGCCCATCTCGCTCCTCCCCTTCGCAGCCAAAGTTGCAGAGAAAACAGTCAACAGGAAACTGACACGATTCATTGAAGAGAACACCGTCCTCAACCCGTCCCAATACGGATTCCGAAGCAACCACAGCACAGAGACCGCCCTACTCGCCGCCACAGACGACATCTGCACCCTCCTGGACCAAGGCCACTCCGCAGCCCTCATCCTACTCGACCTATCAGCGGCCTTCGACACCGTCTCCCATCGCACACTAGTCATCAGACTACACGACGTAGAGCATACAAGGAACAGCCCTGGACTGGATCCGATCATTCCTCACCGGAAGAAGCCAAAGGATCAGACTCCCACCCTTCCTCTCCGACCCCACGAAAATCACCTGCGGAGTCCCACAGGGTTCATCACTGAGCCCCACCCTCTTCAGCATTTACATGGCCCCCCTCGCAGCCATCGTCCGACAACACGGCCTCAACATCGTATCCTACGCCGACGACACCAAGCTCATCCTCTCCCTCATCAAAGACCCCACCACTGCCAAACTCAACTTCCAGAAAGGAATGCAAGACGTCGCAGTCTGGATGACCAACAGCTGCCTGAAGCTCAACGCCGAGAAGACAGAAGTCCTCGTCCTCGGTACCACCCCTTCTGCATGGGACAGCACCTGGTGGCCGACCGCCCTCGGAAGCCCACCTACCCCCTCAGACCACGCCAAGAACCTCGGCATCGTACTCGACCCATCACTCTCCATGAACCGACAGGTCAACGCCGTCACCTCCAGCTGCTTCAACACCCTCCGCATCCTCCGCAAGACCTTCAAGTGGATCCCCCCTGAGTCAAGGAAGACAGTCACCCACGCACTCATCACCAGCAGACTGGACTATGGAAACGCACTCTACGCCGGCATCAACAAGTCCCTACTCCGCAAACTCCAGACAGTACAAAACACCGCCGCCAGACTCGTCCTCGGCATCCCCCGACACGAACACATCAGCCAACACCTACGAAGTCTCCACTGGCTCCCCGTAGAGAAAAGAGTCACTTTCAAAATCCTCACTCACGCCTACAAATGCCTACACAACAACGGACCCAAATACCTCAACGACAGAATCAACTTCCACGTACCCAAAAGAAACCTCCGATCTTCCAACCTCGCACTGGCCGAAACCCCGCGCATCCACATAGCCAGAGCAGGCGGAAGATCCTTCTCTCACATTGCAGCCAAGACCTGGAACGAGCTACCGGCAGACATCAGACGCGGCCCCTCCCTGAACACCTTCAGGAAGACCCTCAAGACCTGGCTCTTTGGCTAAACAGATCTGCGGACCCCCCCCCCCCTCAGCGCCTTGAGACCCTCACGGGTGAGTAGCGCGCTTACAATTCCCTGATTGATTGATTGATTGATTGATGGATGAGAGAAATGATGGATGGATTGATGAATTAATAAGTGAAAGGGTGAATGAATGGATGGATGGATGACTGAATGGATGGATGGGTGGAAGAGTGGATGGATGAGTGAAAGGGTGGCTTGGGTGAAAAGGTAAATGGTTGGATGGATGAGTGAATGGAATTCATGAGTGGAAGAGTGGGTGGATGAGTGAGAGGATGGATTGGGTGAAAGGGTGGATGGATGATGGATGAGTGAAAGGATGGATTGGGTGAAAGGGTGGATGGTTGATGGATGGATAAGTGAAAGGGTGGCTGGATGGGTGAAAGGGTAATTGGTTGGATGGAGGAGTGGATGTATGGGTGGAAGAGTGGATGGATGAGTGAAAGGATGGCTTGGGTGAAAGGGTAAATGGTTGGATGGATGAGTGAATGGATGGATTAGTGGAAGAGTGGATGGATGAGTGAAAGGATGGATTCGGTGAAAGGGTGGATGGATGATGGATGGATTGGGTGAAAGGGTGAATGGAGGGATGGATGAGTGAAATGATGGATGGAAGAATAGACATTGGATAGGTTTGCAAATGGTTGAAAAGGTTTGGATATGGATGGGAACACAGATGGAAGGACAGAATGAATGGTGAAAGACGGAATGGTAGATGAAAAAATTAATAGATAACAGAAAGTACATTTGAAATGGTGGATGTCAGGGGTTTGATGGAAGGATGAATGGCTAGATCCTTGGACAAGAGAGCTCTTCTGGGGAGGGTTGTGATGACTTACTTTGCTTTCTTGGTGCCTTAAGAGCTTTAGTTCAAAGTGGGAGGTATTTCAATTTTCTGGCTACTCCCTTGCCTATGTATTACTATCCTGTATTTGCTGTGTGCTTATGTGTGGGATCCATACATCATGCATACGACATTTTGAGTGACACCCAACTGCTACTTGAATGTTACACTAGTAATTGTAAATGTTTGCATGCTTTGTTTTAGGTGTAAGGTTTTAGGGAGAGCCTCATAGTGCCATAAGCTGTGCTTGAGATGTATATTGTGTTTGTAACAATAGGCAAGGTGTCAAAAATAAACTATGTAACAGTGTATTGACAGTGCCTTCTTTAAGAAAGCTGCAGGGAAAAGCACCTTTGTGACTTCCATCAGCTAGTGCAACTCTCTGCGAAGCCTCCATAAGCAAAGTCAGATTCCATATTTTAAGTTCCACTTGCTGAAACACCCATGATGCGTTCCCTATACTGGGTTCATCACAGCAATCCTCCCTTTAGTTCACCTATGCTTGCCGCGTTACATCTCACAATGGCACTCAGATATGAGATGCTAGTAACAAAGTCCATCCGAGCAGATCTTCCTGAGCACTTCTCTCACCATACATTTCTGCTCACGACCATGAGTTGTAAACAAAATATCATACTGGACAACCCAGTGCAGTAACCATATAAATAGATTATTATCATATGAAATACCTCAAAAAGACCTGCACAGTTGCTCAAAGCTGTGCGCATACCGAAAAACTGTGAAGTGCACGATTGTCTCAACCTAATATAAACTTATTTTGACTTGTACTCAAGTGGTTGTCTATTTACTTACTTTTATACTATCGCGCAACTTCCTCTGATGTGTCTGTAAAACGTACCTTTTGTTCCGAAGATTTGTCCTGAATTTTGACCTTCTGTCCTGAATTTTCGTCCTGAATTTTGACCCTTTGTCCTGAATTTTTACACTTACCGTCCTGAATTTGCAACCATGCCAGTTGGTCACCCTACATTAACTGGTGAGTTCACTTCGGGCGCTGCGTTCACACATGACGTCACCAAAAGTACAGAGTTCACCCGAACGTGTCTGCAAAGCATTCACCAACGCATCCATGGTACTTACAATGTGAAACGCTCGGATGCGCAGATCTGGACAGGACTGAAGCCCAGAAGCATGACTGAAGCACGCACCTCCACTAGCAGGGAAAAGACACGCTACAAGCCGCGCAGGAACCATGAGCCTCCTCCCCGCCACAAACGTCCTGCTCAGCTCCCATTCCAGAACAGGGATTTCTCAAGAAATCTTCTGCATGTGGGGGCCCTTTTGTTGCCGATCTTCATCTCACATTGAAGTGACCCCTCAGCCAGGGCTTTAAATGGGCCGGGTTCCCCCGGGTCGCAGAGGACGTTGCAACGGGTCCTTATCGGGCTCTAACGTCATGCCCTTTATTCTGACATAAACACTGATCGATTTCTAAATAATGAATGTAAAAAGGCAATTCATGTCAGCGATTTAGTTCCTGTTTGTGTTTGACGTTTTACTTAATATTTCATTCCCTTAGAGTGTTAACGATTTCCCGGATGTTGTGTTTCTGTATTTTTTCCGTGTAGCATATTACGCTTGTAAAGCGTCTACTTTGATCTGAGCCACCACCAGGAGCTAAGAACGAACCATGGTTGAATGCTAAGCATCCGAGAATGTGATTTTTATGACCCTTTCTGAGAGGCCCAGAAGTAGCCCGAGCCAGCCCGCCTATGAACGGTTTCAGCGACCCTCCCTGCCCCCACCCTTTGTTTTCTTTTAGACTGGTGCCACCGAGGGGATATCCTTGCCTGAAGGCAGGGATTTCACCTAAGCACTTGATGTGTTGTGAATGTGAGCATGGGGTGGGAGTGGGAAGATGTGTACAGCAGGGGGAAAGGGATGGCAGTGCAGGTGACGCTTTTCCTTTGTAAAGTAATTTCTGCTGGCGTCATAGCCCAGGGTTTGCTGTCTGTGCACTTGTATAGATGTGTATTCCATACAAGTGCACAGACAGCAAACCCTGGGCTATGACGCCAGCAGGAATTACTTTACAAAGGAAAAGCGTCGCCTGCACTGCCATCCCTTTCCCCCTGCTGTCTGTCCACTTGTATGGAATACACATCCACGGCGCTGCTCACCAGATAAATGGTGAACAGGGCCATGGATCTGTCTCTTTTTGCATCCAAGGGCACCGACGAAGAGGCAGAGGAGGCCCAGGAAAGGAGAAACCAGGAGACATTTGACCCACACCTATCTACACAGTGAGACCTTCGGGAGGGGCTGGATGCCAGGACAACAGTGCTGCTGATCAGCCCGACTCCACTGAATAGTATCAGAAGAGCAGGCAGCAGTTTTTAAGTAAGTTCCAGTAACTTTAATGCATTCTACAGCATCAGCATTACCTACTGGCTGCATATCTAGGTTACTCTAAGTGAACGGTGTTCTAGACTTACATGCATGGAAACGTCAAGGAGGACAGTCCCCTCCGAATATGCAAATGTAGTGTAAGCTTGTAGTGTTCAGCTTTTGGAGTGCCAGGGGGTAACTTTAGGGTTCAGATTGGGTGTGGGTTTTAGGGTGCCAGGGAGTAATTTTAGGGTTCAGGGTGGGTTAGGGATTGGGGTGCCAGGGGGTAATTTTAGGGTTTCGGGTGGGTATGGGTTTTGGTGTGCCAGGGGGTAATTTTAGGGTTCAGTGTGGGTATGGGTTTTGGGGTGCCAGCGGGATAATTTTAGGGTTCAGGGTGGGTATGGGTTTTGGGGTACCAGGGGGGTAATTTTAGGGTTCAGGGCGGGTATGGGTTTTAATGCGCCAGGGGGGTAATTTTAGGGTTCAGGACGGGTATGAGTTTTGGGGGGGCAGGGGTAATTTTAGGGTTCAGGGTGGGTATGGGTTTTGGGGTACCAGGGGGATAATTTTAGGGTTCATGGTGGGTATGGGTTTTGGGGTACCAGGGGGTAATTTTAGGGTTCCGGGTGGGTATGGGTTTTGGGGTGCCAGGGGGTAATTTTAGGGTTCCAGGCAGGTATGGGTGTTGGTGTGCCAGGGGGTAATTTTAGGGTTCAGAATGGGTATGGGTTTTGGGGTGCCAGGGGGGTAATTTTAGGGTTCAGGGCGGGTATGGGTTTTAAGGGGCAGGGGGTAATTTTAGGGTTCAGGGCAGGTATGAGTTTTGGGGGGCAGGGGTAATTTTAGGGTTCAGGGTGGGTATGGGTTTTGGGGTGCCAGGGGATAATTTTAGGGTTCATGGTGGGTATGGGTTTTGGGGTACCAGGGGGTAATTTTAGGGTTCAGGGTGGGTATGGGTTTTGGGGTGCATGGGGGGACATTTTAGGGTTCAGGGCGGGTATGGGTTTTGGGGTGCCAGGGGGACAATTTTAGGGGTCAGGGCGGGTATGGGTTATGGGTTTTGGGGTGCCAGGGGGCTAATTTTAGGGATCAGGGAATGTATGAGTTTTAAGGGGCAAGGGGGGTAATTTTAGGGTTCATATGTGCTCTAATTTTTGTCCAGTTTCACTTTTTTTTCTCAGCTTGGCCTGAGCATTACCCGATCCTGATTGTCTGCTATTTTAGCCCCGTCCCTATTTATTAACATTAGCCATGCCCCTTCATTTGCCAGGTTAGCCCCCCCCTGGAAAAATTTCTGCGGACGCCTATGCGGACAGCTAAGCCTATGGGCCTTTGTTTATCTGAAAGTAGTGTGGGAGATTGGATCTGCCAGGCGTGTGTGAGAGCTGAACAAGGGATTTTATTTTTGTGGAATGTGCAGCATGTACTGCTCAGTAATTGTCTTGGCTGAAAGAACAGGCATAGCTCAATTGCATTCCCATTAAATGCTTAAACAATGGTTACTATGGGTGATGTTGCTGAGCGTCAATCCGTGTTTTGGCACAATACACTCCAAGCTTCTTTTTTACATGGAGGAAGAAGGAATGAATGGTGTACATGGTGACCCCAGGGCTGTATCTTGAACACGTTCGACATCAGTACACAGACTCTGAACTGGTCTATGCACCTATTTTTGCTTGAGTTGTGGTCTCTGAAAAAATACTAGGAAACACAGAGCAGTGCTTGTGTCTTCATATTTCCAAGATGTAGTGTGTACAGCTCATATACTAACTGATAGGTTTCCTTTAGGCATCAGTTTCAGCAACCCTAGCACATGAACCCCTTCTGGAGCTGTGCATGGACATTGAATATGTTCATGGTAAGGCCCCTCATCCTTCTGCAAGAGGGCATTTGCCTTCTATAGACATGCTTTTCACATAATCACTATGTAAAACTATGAATAGGAGTGATGGGTGCAGATGTTTATTGGAGGACATTGATTCTGGAGATAGTTGTTAATACAGTGACCTTTGTTGCCCCAATCTGAGCTTTCAGAAAGCAAAGCTCCATCGGGCTCTCAGTAAAGGAGGACAGCATCATGGTGAGGCTGCTTACCATGGACTGAGACCCTGCTCAGAGTTGAGCTGTGATCTTGTGACTCAAAGGTCTATGAGGTGAGCCATACTTTCAAAATTACTCTGAAAGGAGGGCCTGAGGATCCAAAGACCATGCGATTGGTCACAATGACATATTACTTTTTTTTACTATGGCCCAAGTGGCCATAGCGGGAGTATCTGTCACAGAAAAGTGCTTAGAGGCAGGAGCTGCACAAGTACTGCTTTGACACCAGAAGGCAGCAGAGCAATAAAATGCAGCAAAATGCAGCGTTTCCCAGTTTGTAATGAATAGCAAATATTCCCTTTGGTGGGGTTTAATTGATTAAAATTAGTTTTAGTTGAAAACTAGGTGCCTTAGTTATATGCCCCCAATTCCTCCACAGTTCCTTCAACACCTCCCCAAGAGGGACGGATACATGTTTTTCACCCTATATGGTAAAAGATACCAAATCTTTACTGATGATTCCTTGTGTAGGGCTAATTTTCTGAGGGAAATGTTGTTTTTCCAAAAGTTCCCCCACTTTCCCATTGGTATTCCCTTCCCTAGTGAGGATTATTTTGTGTTAAGGGCCTATGTAGGGTAGAACCCACACCCATAATACCTCCCACTGTGGTAATGTAATTTTCAAATGGAGTCAGCTTGTGAAAGGAGGCTTGTTTCAGCTTTGGGTGTAAGATCCAGTGTCGGAATTATTGGTATCAAAATCTTTTAGTGTCTGGCACTCTATAGTTTCTTTCAACAGGGATTAGATATGTCCCTTGTTGTACAGATCTCTACTATACTTACAGTACCCTTCAATCCATTTCTCAAACTTCCATTCTGTATATGCCAGTGCAAATTCTACATTATAGTGGATCGGGGGAAAAGGGAGACGGGTCTGTAGTTAGTGAGTGGGTTTTAGTGATTGAATATCATGCGATTAACAAAGTACCAATTATGGCGCTATACTATAAGCGGTCTGGCCTCGCAGCCCTGGGGAGTCATGTCCCACAGCGAGCTCTCAGTCACTGCCTGGGCCGTTTCATATGGGCCCAATATTTAGCTGACTCTAGTGTGGCCATTACTCAATCATTCTGAGTTCTGAGTTGTGAGGCTCTGTAATAATTTGGCCAATCTTAAGCCTCTTCTCTCTCTGGGAGCTGTAAAGATTTTATTGGTGATGCTTGTATTTTTTTGCCAGATGAAGTCTAATAGAGCTCCTGTAGTGCTTTAGAGCTGTGGGAGTCTATCTGGATAGGGATCGTGTGAAATGTATATAGTGAATTAGGGATCACCGCCATCTTTATGGCTGCAATATATCCGAGCCAAGAGAAACATATGTTATGCCATCAGGATAGATCTGCTTTAACATTTTGAGATGATATTAGCTGTAAATAGACCCGCTACATATAGGGTAACCTGGACTCCCAGACATCTGAGGGAATTGGGTTTAACCATGTAGGCTGCCCTCATGCTTAATATATCTGCATCGGTCCTACAAACTTTTATGTTCAACTCCGCCAAAAGGTAGGCCTTTAATGCCTATCCTCCAGAGGTTCAATGTCCATAGCAAATAGAAGTAGGGACATAGGGCACCCTTGACGAATCCCTCTTTGAATATTGAAATAAATTGAGAATTTATCATTGTTTGTACTTGTTGTATATTGAATGCCAAAATAATTAAATAAAGCTATAAAATAGAAAAAAGTCACAAAAACAATAACAAATGTTTTCGCATACCAACTCACCCCGTCAAACGCCTTTTATGTATCTAGGGCATCCTTCTGGTTCATGGTTCTTTATCGAGGTGGTGTCCCTTGCCTCACCTAGAGGTGGAGTGGGCCCTCAAGCTGCCCTCGAGTTAGGCTGGCACCCAGATCTCTAATACAGTGCTTAATTTGAGCCAGTGGTTGCCTGTAGGGCCCACCAGCACTTATTTTTGGGGACTGGCATTTATTTTTCCACATCAGATATTTATGCGCGAAAGAGAGGGAAAACCACACATATAGGAAAGATGGGAAAAGAGAAAGACTGAAAAACTGTCATAAAGGGAGAAAGGAGGAACCTGCAAGAGTGAGACAAAGGGGCAGGGAATGTCTGGTAGTTGATGAAAGAGGCCCAAGGTGGATTTAAGACGACCAGCTTTGGTATTCTGTATGCCAACGTTTCATTGCACCAGCCGCAAACTACTGAGTAGAGCTCCTTGGATCGGCACTCTCTCTTTCACAAATGAAGCACTGAGTGTATAGTGTCCTGAGTGCTGCCCTACCCGCTACTCCATTATCTGAACAAGTCAGTACTAGGTGGCAGGCCAACCCCGGTCACAGAGAAAGCATCATCATCCCCTGCTGTATGAAAAGGGCTGGGGTCTATTGGCGAGAGGCGACACCTTAGTCTGGGACCTTCCTGCAATAATCATTGGAAGCGGTGTGCTGCAGGAGAGGGTGGCTGTGTGTCCGCCAGCTCGCACCCTGGTGTGCATCAGAGGGTGACTGTGACTGATTGCTGAGGAGAGAGCTGGTGTCTGGCAGACAGACCCGGAACATGTGCTCCTGAAAACAGGTATGGACTGCAGCCGGGGGGGGCCCGGTATCTGTAGGACGGTAGTATCCATGTGCCTCTCCCTTAGATTAGAGCAAAGAGTTTTTGATAAAATTGGGGTACTGGAAGCTCCTGGAAAGGGATGTTATACTGGGGGTGAGTATAATATAGTTATGAATGAGGTCCAGGGCTGGAGCTTCTCCAGATCAGGTGTGTCAGACGGAGTACCAAAATTACAGGACTTTGCAATGGCCATAGTCTTATAGACATTTCTCATGCCAGGCATAAAAGGAAGTACAGTACTGCTACTCAGGTGGGAATGGGACATATTCCAGGTTAGATTATATTCTTGACCCAGGGACAATAGTTAAGTACTACTGTTATAGGTGTGCACTGTGACTGTACATAGTCAAGGTTAGATTATATGCCTGACCCAGGGACAATAGTTGATAGATCCACGGAGACTGAATACTTAGCCCATGGAATTTCCGAGAACGCCCCCTGATGATAGCGCCAGAGTGGATAAAACATGAAGGAAATGGAGGCTAAATGCATGGGGCCTGCAGGATAAGGATACTGTGGGAAGCATAGTAAAGTCCATTGAACTGTATTTTAAGGAAAATATTGGTCAATTGATCAGAAATCATACTGTGGGAAGTGTTTGAGGCAGATTGAAAAAGCGGCTCTTGCCATAACCTTTGGAAGTCATGAGGAGAGAATAACGAATATTAGAACACTGAAGTCATAAATAATATAGCTAGATAAGAAAACAAATGTAGGGACTTAGTTATGGACAAGGTAAAGTCTCTACTCTTAACTTCCAAAAGGAGCATTTACGAGACTGGGAATGAAGCTGGGAAACTACTGGTGTGGTTGAGTGAGAAAGAGACGGAGATTAGATGGATTTCTGAGGTGCGAGATCACACACAGAAAATGGTTAATGAAAAAAATGAAATGGCAAAAGTATTGCTGACTGCTATCCGGGGATTCCTATGGTGTCAGATAGATTATGCCACAGGGTAAGGTGCGTAACTTCGTGGCTAATGTCCTGATGCAGAGACTCTGAACTAGATAGAGAGTTGCTAGATGCGGACATTATTGAGGATGAAGTGAGGGTGGCATTTTTTAATCTACAGCCCGGGAAATCCCTGGGCCCAAAACGCTTCCCTGTAGATTTTTTAGATGCCACATAATCACAGAGTATTGCATTTTACAGAACACCTTCACAAAATGTTGAATGGCAGTGTGACTGAATACCTGGAAACCAAAGGATAGATGTGATTCATTTTGCCTGATATAATTGTTGAACGCTGAGACCAAGGTCCTCATAAACGTGCTAGCCAAAGAACTGCTTGGGGGCTTTGAAGCATTGCTAGATCCAGATCATGCTGGATTCACACCCAAGAGAGACACTAAACTGAGCCTGCGATGGTTACATAACAGTTTAGATTAGCCAACAAGACCCTACACACTTGGTGAAAATTAAAGTTAGCTGGGAAGAGAGAGGAGATAAAAGCCCTCAACGAATTAAAAGCAGATAGTATGATCATTATAAAACCAGCCGACAAAGGGGGAGGGGTTGTAACACAGAATGTGAAGGATTACAACAATGAATGCAATCACCTTTTACAGGGCCAAAAAAACAACAAAGTCCTTAATTCTGACCCCACATCCCAACTTAAGTCAGAGATTAAAGAGCTAATAGAGAAAGCAGAATCCAATAAAATAAAATAAAATAAGGAAGAGTTCCTTTATACTAACAATCCTGTAGCGCCCTACTTCTACACTCTCCCTAAGATACACAAAAATAGGATCGCCCCTGAGATGTCCACTTGTGTCTGGAATAGGCTAACTATTGGAGCCACCGTCTCGTTTCTGTGATTTCTTCCTAAAACCACGCGTACAAAGCGCATCAACTTGTTTGAAAGATACCAAGGATCTTCTGATCCTACTAAATGAAATACAATTTGCCCCATAAAAGAATGCACTCATAAGTCTCAACATTGAGAGCTTATACACCAGCCTACATCAGGATGATACTCGGAGCGTGATCTGCGAAACTCTAGAGCAAAGAGAATGGGAACACCCAACCCCGATATCCTTTGTGCTTGATTGCGCATGCTTAGCATTGGCCAAGAACTTTTTCGAATTTGAAGGCACCCTCTTTTAACAAACATTTGGAACTTCGATGGGTGGCACTTTTGCCTCAAGTGTAGCCGGACTCTGTCTACAATTTTGAAACCAGGGGGCATATTACCAAGGATTTGCGATAATTATCGCAAAGCGTGCTTAGCGCTGTTTTTATCGCCGGCTATCGCTGGATTTAATCGCGGAGATAACGCGTTATTATCAACGCTTATCTCCAAGGCGATAAAAAATCCAGCGATAGCGGCGAAACCCAGCAATAGCGCGAGAAATCCAGCGATAAATTCACTGCGCTAATGAAAAGCTTGCTAATAGGCAGGTGAGGACTTAACCTTACAATCCACCTCCCATTGACAAGATGGTTAAGTCAAGTTTTTATCAAGTGTTAAATTCCAGCGCTAATCGCGGTTAGCGCAACTTTTTTTATCATTTCGCGGGCATTGCTAATAGGGGGAAGTTGTGTTTGCGACTGTTTGCAGTCGCTTTTAGTTGGGAACGCCTACTTTGCATGTTATTAGCGATAATTATCGCTGACATGCAAAGCGGCAACAAAACGGCCGCTATCGCCATTAAGCTGTCGCTAACAGCTGTTAGCGACAGCTTGCTAATAGGGCGATAAAAATATCGCCGCTTTATCGGCAAAAAGTGCCGCTAAAGTGGCGATACTGCCCTTGGTAATATGCCCCCAAGTTTATTGTTAATACCAGCACCCCCTTCAAGAAACAACATAGGGGCCGATTCCGATCTCGGCCGGTAGGGCACCTAACACTATTCGTCCGGAAAAAAAACCAGCTGAATGCGTGTTTCCCGACCGAGTCGAACAGTCGTCCCAACGAGCAAGTACGATGCGCATAACAGCCCAGATTCCGAGCGAGCCGTACTTACCCATTTCAGCTCCTGTTCCCCGCCCGAGCCGGATCCGTAAACGCCGATTCGAGTCGCACGGAACCAAATACACAGCACCTTCCGGCCGGACGAGTACGATGCGCACTCCGTACGCGCCGAACCCGTCGCTACGTCCGGCACGTCAGAGCATCCGGGAGAGCTGTACATAAGCTCCGATTCGCGCCACAAGACAATCCACGGCGACGAGACGAACAAGCCAGCAACGAGTACGAGTCGAAGCCACGAGAAACCCGAACGAGACGAACAAACCATGAATCCCATTGCGCAGGTCCTACCAATACTCTACATCTATTACCGGAACAGGTACGGACGCGTACGGCGCAGACGGTAAGTCAAACACCCACTACACAAACAAACGACACGTACCCAACATATGTCACACACACATAGGGATGCAGAAATGACGTACACTAGCAACAGCAGAACCTTAGGGGCGGGATGGCTACCACCAATGCCATACACACCCATAGGGTGCTGGATGCCTACCACTACCACCACCCCTACTCATGGGTGCTTGATGCCTACCACTACCACCACCCCTACTCATGGGGGCCTGGATGCCTACCACCAACACCACCCCTACTCAGGGGGGGCAGGATGCCTACCACTACCACCACCCCTACTCAGGGGGGGCTGGATGCCTACCACTACCACCACCCCTACTCAGGGGGGCCTGGATGCCTACCACTACCACCACCCTTACTCAGGGGGGCCTGGATGCCTGTCACTACTACCATCCCCACTCATAGGGGGATGGATGCCTACCACCAACACCACCCCTACTCAGGGGGGCCTGGATGCCTACCACTACCACCACCCCTACTCAGGGGGGCCTGGATGCCTGTCACTACTACCATCCCCATTCATAGGGGGATGGATGCCTACCACCCACACCACCCCTACACATAGGACGGGTAATTCATGACACAACCAGCATACTCCAACATAAGGAATGTCTGAAAAAAACATCCCCCAACACCTTGACAAGCGTGTGTAGTCTGTGTCAAATGCCTACAACACTGAACATGACATTGAACATACAATCTGACCCCCTATCACATGTGTCACACATAAATGTGTGTGGCCTCCACAATGCAAGCAGACCATGACCACTGTGGGAATGGGGTATAACACCCCATCATCACAGTGCCCAAAAGGTAAGTGTGGGGTCCATAGCTGAAGCCCAATTGAACATTGTGGCAATGGGGTCTAAACCCCCATCACCACAGTGACCAAAAGGGAAGTGTGGGGTCCATAGCTGAAGCACATTATGAACATTGTGGCAATGGGGTCTAAACCCCCATCATCACAGTGACCAAAATGTAAGTGTGGGGTCCATACCTGAGGCACATTTTGAACATTGTGGCAATGGGGTCTAAACCCCCATCACCACAGTGACCAAAAGGTAAGTGTGGGGTCCATAGCAGAAGCACATTTTGAACATTGTGGCAACGGGGTCTAAAACCCCATCATCACAGTGACCAAAAGGTAAGTGTGGGGTCCATAGCTGAAGCACATTTTGAACATTGTGGCAATGGGGTCTAAACCCCCATCATCACAGTGACCAAAATGTAAGTGTTGTCATGGTAAAAGCTGCAAATGCCAAACAGCATGGATGATTCCTGGTCACAGAACAACAAACACATCTGTGGCATAGTAGTGCTTGTGTCCCATAGCAACATAGATTGCGTGAGGCAAACAGTGCAGTGCAAATAAGATATACCTTTGGCCATGTGCAGACAAACATCACCCATGGGGGCTGACATTGTCAACATTCGTCAATAACACAATGACAGAAGTGACCATCATAATGCAGCCCCACATATCTGCACCAATGGACACACAAACGTAGATATCCTGTGGAGACTGTAGATGTCAGGTGAACAAATACCATACCATGGCAGCAATGGGACATACAAACCATGATCATTGTGCTGACTGATGACCTAGGAGTCCCAGGGACAGCAGGGGAAAGCCACCAAACAACATACAGCCAATGGCACACTAAAGCTATGCCAATGCAGTGGTGCAGATGCACAAACACAAACAGGCAGCCTCACACTGCATATCAAACACAACAGGTGATGGGGGGGGTGCCAGTGTCCCCAGGCAACCACACAACACATGAGGAGGACTGAATCCCAATTACACAGATGTGTATACAGTGCCACACAAAAGTAACTCATGGATCGGATTCCCCTATGTGGGCAATCAGGCATTGTTAGATGAGAGGGAGCCCAAATTACACATGTCACACAAGCTTGTAGGAACAGCAAATAACACAGCAAGAGACAGACCCACCACAGCACTACCCCCAGGGACCCCACATTGTGGTGACACTGGCCTGCATGATAATCCCACTGTGATGACAAAGCTAGATGTCGTTCACACTGTGAACCACAGTCATGTGTCCTGAGCAACAAACTACCATCACACCTACACAAGCACAAATCAATCAGCACGGCCTGCCAGCCAAGGCCAACATGGAGGTAGGGGTCTAGCCGTGCAACAACTCTCATTTGCACACACTCAACACCACACACCTTGATCTCCACCAATGTGCAGCAGTGAAGCTCACATGGACTGGTGACATTGCACATGCACCCATGACAATCCCAGGGGTGGTGGTGGGAACTAAGGTGCAGAAACCCATCACACATGGCCAGTAAACAAGACTCGTGAATGACGGACACACTGCACAGTATGCCGTACATGGGCATGACGTGAAATCCACCACAATCAATGGGATCCCGGACACAGTCACACACCAATGAAGAAGTCAAGGTCACCCACAAAGAACACACATAGACAACTTCCAACATTGCAGCTCTGACCCTGAGGAGTGGCAGCATCACACACAAAGTGTCAAAATCACTGAAAGCTAACCCAAACTGTAAATTACATGACTTGTGTAACCAACAAGTGCCAAGGGGAATCCTGACTGTGTCTCATCTGTGTTTGCCCACAAACTCAGCCCTGACAGCAAACACACCTATGGATGACACCCTGATGACCAGTAATGTGCCATGCACCCACATCCCAGAGAACCCAGTGCGAAGATTTGGGGGGAACATAGGTCAACTCAGCAAGCATCACAAACAGGAACATCATTAGGTATCCCAGCCTGCGTAGTAAAATGGAAGTGAACACACACAGACATGCTCACACAACACCCACCTTGGGCTCAGGCAATGTCACGGAATTACACACTGCCATGAGGGGACTCCACTCCTGTGTAAGGAAAGCTGTGCCATACGTTGTCTCTGCAGGGCTCTATCATGTCAGCAGAACACTTGGTCACTCAGTCAACAATTAGCACAAAATGAAGGCTCTCCTCACATCAGCCTGGTCATGGGAGTGTCACCGAAATCATCTGCACAGATCCAACACACATGTATAGCAAGTTGCACTGATAACACAGATGAGTCCTTCCCCATTGATGCCCAAACTTGCATGTCCAGTGGAGATGGTCGCACGGTCAGGGAAATAGACAAATTGAACAATGGCAAGCACAACTGATGTGCAGGGGTGTAAGCCACAGATGTGATATTGCAAATAAATGTAGGAAATCCCATTGGCAAATATTGAAAACATGACACCCTCATATTGCTGCAAAGGATGACATGCCTACACACCAGGATAGGACACATTCCCCCTGGACCACATGGGGTCCTGCACAGTGACACTTCATTTCCATGATATCAAAAATCACCATCACTGCAGCAAGGGCATGGTTAGCATCATCAACATCACGTACATCTGAAGCAAAACCACCAGAGAACAGAAAGGAGCTTTATTCAGCATATGTGTGTGAAATAGAAAGTCCAGAAAAAAGACAAAGGCCAATGGCCAGTCCAACAGTAAAGTCCAAACAGGGTGACAGTGGCAGATGTCACCCTTTGCTTGCCTGCACTGCTACGGACCAGGGACATTCCCCTCGGAGGGGCATACGGGGGGGCAGGCCAGGCACCACAGGGACAGGATCAGGGCTCACCAGAAGGAGGCAGGGAAGGGGTGGCTGGTGCTGGAGAGTCACTGACAACTGCAGTGGAGGTGTCTGACATGGTGTGTGCCGGCACAACTGGGGGGCATGAGTCAGATGGTGTGGGTGCCGGCACGACTGCAGTGGGCTGGCCAGATGGAGTGGACAGGTTCCCCACTGCAGTGCCCAAGTCAGACGGGGTGGTAGTGGACTCCACTGCAGTGCCTATCTCCAGGGGAGTAGAATGGGGTTCAGGTAAGGTGGGCAGGACAGAGGGGAGGACACGGTCTCCACACCAGTGGCACAAACATGTGTGAGGCTGGAAGAGCAAGTGGTAGGGGAGAAGGCCGGATCATTTTGGGGATGGTGTATCTTTGGGTGGGGGAACCTGGGGCAGGGTGTGGTGGGGGAACCTGTGTTGTGGGGGCCTGAGGGATGGAGGAAGGAGACTGTGTGGTTGAGCTGCAGGGCGGTGGCGGGGTCTTGCTCTTCCGGGACCGGGGGACTTGCGTGTGGGGGCCTCAGTTCGTCTGTGCCTGGGGGAGGGTGTCCGGGGGTGAGGGGCACTCCCCTCTGTGTGGGTGGACTTCCTCTTCCCCCTGTATGCTGGATCAGCTGGATCTGAGGGGAAGAGGCCGAGGTCACAGAGGAAGAGCTGCTTTTTAGGTGGGGTTGCAGGTGAGGCAAGGGAAGGGGTCTTGGAGGGAGAGGATTTGGAGGACTGCGGAGTGACTGTGGATGCCTGTGTGTGTGTCTGTTCCCCATCCCCTGTGGGTGTGGTATCAGTCCCCTGAGGATGCTTGCGTGCATGTTTTGCCTTTGTTTTGGGTGTTTCTGTGCTGCTCGTGTCTGTGTGTTTGGGTGATTGTGCAGGTGTGCATGTGCTTGGGACAGGTAGGGTGCCAGGAAGTGTGGATGGGGCAGAGGTAGGAGGGGTGAGGGACTGTTGGAGGAGGGACACTGCTGCCGTCAGGGAGGAGTCCATGGACTTATTGCTCCTCTGTAGGGCAGACATGCCCGATGAGATGCCCTCCATGAACGACACCAGCTGTGTCAACAGAGTGGTGTGTGCATGGAGGACACTCAGCATTGCTGTCTGCCCTACATGGAGCTGGCGAAGTAAGTACACAGACTCCTCACTCAGGGCAGCAGGGGACACAGGGGCAGGGGGTGCGGTGCCTGGCACGAAGGAGACACGCTCCCGGACATGGGAGCCTCCACGGACCTCTGGAATGGGAGCCGATGGGAGGGCGGTGGTGGTGGTGGTGGCGGGGACAGCAATACTAGCTGGGGTGTGGTGGCTGCTGACACCCGCCTCCACTAGGGAGTCATCCTCCGATCTGCTATGGTCCTCAGCTGAGGTGGATGGTGCTGAGGACTCCTCGGTGTGGCTCCCCTCGCCCTCCGTGCCACTGGGTCCCTCCGACCACTCATCGGCTGCTGACCCAGTCTGGCTCTGCAGCTCCTCCTGGTCCGTGGAGCTGTCCCCTCCTGTGGCCGTGGATGTATCTGCAAACAATTAGGGAAACAGACAAACATCAGTCACCTGCACTGACCGCACACAGCACAGTAAGTACAGCACATTACAGAGCAAGCCCTGGCATCCTTAGTTGAACATTGCCAAAAGTGCTCACACAGATTAGGAGAAGCCAATTGTCAGTCTGATGGTCAACCATGGCACTCACACCCCTCCTGGCCTTTGAAGTAGGGTTCTGTTCTACCATATAACACAGACCTATGTACCTTTCTGCTCTGCCCATGAAACATGGCACTCCCATATAGGCCCCACCAGTCAGGCCCTGATAGATGACCTAAGTTGTCCATTTTTCTTTTAGCCTTTTAGTACCTGTCACAGTGGTCCACACCCCTTAGATACATACACTTAGGCCCAAGCCCTCACAGTGGTCCACACCCCTTAGATACATACACTTAGGCCCAAACCCACCTCCTTAGATGCACACACACATGTAGGCCCAGGAGGCCACTGCCTCCTGCTATCATTTTTGATACAACAAATCTTGTAGGCCTTTCTGACCTGACAGCAGGGACCTGTGCCATCCACCGCGGCACCAGCCCCCCCCTTGTAAATTTCCACAGTCACAAGAATAAGGTTAGCCCACACGTACGTGACACTCTGCTGGTACATCTTGCTCTTTCACAAGCAATGTTTGCAATATTTTAACTTATGAAACTTTCCACGCTTGCTCAACTGAAACTGAAAAGGCGGCTACGTGACAGAGAAATAACATATGAATTCTTAATTTCTGAGCATCTTACGGTAAAAGTTATCTTTTTCTTATGTTTGCGGTCAAGAGCACCGACCACCTGCTAAAAGCTCCTGTTTTCACCATGATACCACTTCTCTGTTCTCCCAAAAACTTTCCACAGTTACTGTAAGCGTGCGGTCAAGGACCCACGTCAGGGCCCAGGTCAACTGTGGGTAAGAGTTCTGCATTAAGCCATATAAAAGGTTTGCACCCATGTCCACGCCCTGAACTCTTCATACCAGTGCATTGCATGGTGAGGGTACCCGGTCGGCCGTTCTCCTGATCTTGGGCCTAGAACTTCTACTCACAAGGTGGTAATGCTCTTTTCTGATTGCTAGCCTTTTGGCTTTGTCAGCCTCTCTAATTTAGCTCATCCACACCCAATTCATTGCATTTATCCTAGCTTAAACTGTGTAGCCTTGGATGGTTCTTGCTCTCTTATTTAAGATTTGCCTTCTAGGCGCTTGCCTATTCATGATCCCTCTATTAAGACTTGCCCCATAGGCTGTAGCTCACTGATAGATAGTTACATAGATCTTTGTGCCTCACTTAAAATATGATTTGTAATATTGTTGATGCTTTCATTTACATCCTGCTCATGTGTTGACGAGCAGCATTAAATGAACAGTTCTCGGTATTACTGAATTGCTTAACAAAGTGCCACTGTATTTCACACTGTTGTTCCTTCTTTTCAAGTGAACGAGCAGAGTGCGGGTCGTGCACTCATGAGCCGGTAAGCAGAAGGGTGTGACCACCCATTTACCCTCAAACAGCTTGCACCCATCTGTCTGGTGCCTGTCGGATGGTAATACCCCAGTGTGGACACATGTACCACCTACCCAGTTGTTGGACATTGCAGAGAACACGGTGAAGTATGTGAACATGCACACATCACATCTCTTGCCACTGAGTCAGTACAGGTGTCCGGATAAAGGGATGGCCAGGGTCTAATTTGAAATGCATGTGATGCATACCAGCACCAGACACCATGATGCACCCATGTCCTCATAGTCAATGCCACAATGGGGTGCATGTTGCACATGTCACTCCCCTGCAGGATCACTCTTACGAAGTTTAATGCCATGGCACAGGCATGCCTGCAAAGTCATACATCACTGTCTCCAGTCACATGGGCAGGGCAGCCAGCCAACAACAGTCTGCACTGTGTCACAATCCTAGGTCATGGGGAATGCAAGTTCTGTAGCTGACAAGTGCACATGTCCATCCCCCACACACCACATCATCTGAACTCTTATTTGTCCACGTCATACCAATTGGACATATGGGAGACATGAAACACAACTCTCTGAACCTGAGCACCTCACAGTCTGCTGTGAATGAAAAACAGCTACCTGAACTTCTCAGTCGCATGCACTAGTCTGCACAGTCAAGTGATCAAACACCTATCTGTCACACAAGTATCGTCTCTCATGGTCACATCTCAGATGGCATGCTGAGCCCTAACCGATGAACACCCCAGTAGTCCTGACAACGAAGCCACAGCACAATGACACAGAGGCAGACACCTGAGGGAACATGTCACTGAGCACAACGTGTCAACTGATACACGGGAGTGGGAGTACAGAGTGTATTGTATGCCCTGGAGTAGGCATGACTGTCCTGCTCCACGTGAAAGAGGGATGAGCCCTGGACAGTAGGCATGTGGCTAAGCATGTGTGACACACTTGATATACATACTCCTGAGGCCCAAACATTGTTCCCACCCGCAGCATGGGGGTGTGCCAAATACCCCAGGCACATGTGGTGAGTCAGATCAGCAATTGGAACACATATCAAAGTTACACGCAGATTACATGTCAGAACTCAGGCATTGTGTAAGCAATTGACCCACCCATGAAGCCCACCACAAAGGTACGGTAACAAATGCTGTCCCCCACCCTGAGCTAAGCAAAATGCAAGGACACAGTACCCAAGTGACACAATTTCCAGACTGTAAGGGCCACACCTGGTTATCAGAGTAGGAGTGGGCATGTCACAATTGAGGGACATGGGTCATGGACCACAAGACTGATGTACTGTGGAGGTTTAACCAGGCCAGAGGAGGGCACATAGCATGTCAGACAAAGTTCACAGTGCAGTCATGGACTCACCCCCTCCTTGCTGCTGTCTGGCCTTCAGCTGCCCATCCAGGTCAGGGAAGACCACCGCCAGGATCCGGAGCATGTGGGGGGTCAGGGTCCGGTGTCCGCCCCTCCTGCGAGGAGGCGACAGCTTCAGCTGGACCCTTGCGATCCTCCGGGTCCAGGCCCGAAGGTCCTGCCACCTCTTCTGGCAGTTGCGGATCCGGCGCTTGTAGTCCCCCACGGATCGTACTGCCCGGACGATGGTCAGCCAGATCTCCTGCTTCTGGTGGGCATCAACCTGTGAGGATGACAAAGTGAAAAAGGCCATTACTACATATGCAACATATCCGTGCATCACACAGTTGGATATACATGTCTCAATCACAGGGGCATATGATGTACACAGCAGTGCAACTATGGCTATGAACAGTTTACCAGCAGTTACTGATTGGTATCATTGCCTGGGAAGTAAAACCTTGTTGGAATGCACTGTTACTGCACTATACCTGTTCAGTGCATGTAACTACACACTTTGGGGGGTGAGAACTACCCAGTGAGCATGCTAGCCAGTGGTGTGCACACTGGAAGTCTTGCTAGTCAGACAACATGCACATTTAGTAAGGCAGTAGACAGCACACTCACCTGCTCCCCTGGTTTACCATACAACTTGCTGTACTGTGGAAGGAGGCTGTCCAGCAGGGCCTGGTTCTCCTCAGTGCTGAAGGCTGGGGCTCTCTCCACAGTACGTGCCATTGCAGTAGCCAGAGGATGCAGAGACAGCAGCAGTGTTGGTGGCAGATGTCGTCCTGGAGCATGTAGTGCAGGCAAGTGAGCTCTCAGGGGAACAGCCAGCATTATATGTGTGCTGCAGAGGCAGATACTGTCCCATGTGTCCAAAGTGATAGGTCCAAGTCGTTAGCATCTTCTGAATCTGGCCAATCCATGGAATAGCACCACTTATACACGCCCACAGCATCCTTCAAAAGTTCAACTTCATGACACCCATGAATTTGCAACATTGTTGTGGTTGGCCAACTGAATTCACTGCATCAGACTCGTTAAAGCTTCGAAAACGCGTCCGTTGCCATGCCAGGCCCTAGCCAATGCGTGCGCACCGATCGGACCATTGCTGTACAACGCCTATTTCTGTCCACATCATATGCAATGGCCAATGCGTGCGCACCGATCGGTCCATTGCTGTACAACGCGTACCCGCTCACATCATATGCAACCCAATGCGTGCGCACGATCAGTCCATTGCTGTACAACGCGTACCCGCACACATCATATGCAATGGCCAATGCCTGCGCACCAATTCGTCCATTGCTGTACAACGTATACCCACTCACATCATATGCAATGGCCAATGCATGCGCACCGATCGGTCCATTGCTGTACAACGCGTACCCGCTCACATCAAATGCAATGGACAATGCATGCGCACCGATCGGACCATTGCTGTACAACGCGTATTTCTGTCCACATCATATGCAATGGCCAATGCGTGCGCACCGATCGGTCCATTGCTGTACAACGCGTACCCGCTCACATCATATGCAATGGCCAATGCGTGCGCACCGATCGGTCCATTGCTGTACAACGCGTATTTCTGTCCACATCATATGCAATGGCCAATGCGTGCGCACCGATCGGACCATTGCTGTACAACGCGTATTTCTGTCCACATCCTATGCAATGGCCAATGCGTGCGCACCGATCGGTCCATTGCTGTACAACGCGTATTTCTGTCCACATCATATGCAATGGCCAATGCGTGCGCACCGATCGGACCATTGCTGTACAACGCGTATTTCTGTCCACATCATATGCAATGGCCAATTCGTGCGCACCGATCGGTCCATTGCTGTACAACGCGTACCCGCTCACATCATATGCAATGGCCAATGCGTGCGCACCGATCGGTCCATTGCTGTACAACGCGTACCCGCTCACATCATATGCAATGGCCAATGCGTGCGCACCGATCGGTCCATTGCTGTACAACGCGTACCCGCTCACATCATATGCAATGGCCAATGCGTGCGCACCGATCGGACCATTGCTGTACAACGCATATTTCTGTCCACATCATATGCAATGGCCAATGCGTGCGCACCGATCGGTCCATTGCTGTACAACGCGTACCCGCTCACATCATATGCAATGGCCAATGCGTGCGCACCGATCGGTCCATTGCTGTACAACGCGTATTTCTGTCCACATCATATGCAATGGCCAATGCGTGCGCACCGATCGGTCCATTGCTGTACAACGCGTATTTCTGTCCACATCATATGCAATGGCCAATGCGTGCGCACCGATCGGACCATTGCTGTACAATGCGTATTTCTGTCCACATCATATGCAATGGCCAATGCGTGCGCACCGATCGGTCCATTGCTGTACAACGCGTACCCGCTCACATCATATGCAATGGCCAATGCGTGCGCACCGATCGGTCCATTGCTGAACAACGCGTACCCGCTCACATCATATGCAATGGCCAATGCGTGCGCACCGATCGGACCATTGCTGTACAACGCGTATTTCTGTCCACATCATATGCAATGGCCAATGCGTGCGCACCGATCGGACCATTGCTGTACAACGCGTATTTCTGTCCACATCATATGCAATGGCCAATGCGTGCGCACCGATCGGTCCATTGCTGTACAACGCGTACCCGCTCACATCATATGCAATGGCCAATGCGTGCGCACCGATCGGTCCATTGCTGTACAACGCGTACCCGCTCACATCATATGCAATGACCAATGCGTGCGCACCGATCGGTCCATTGCTGTACAACGCGTACCCGCTCACATCATATGCAATGGCAACTGCGTGCGCACCGATCGGACCATTGCTGTACAACACGTCCCTGTACAAGTCACTCGCATAAGTCACCATGCCTGTCACAGGTGAACGTATGCCAGCCACATTACTTTCCAGGGACTCAGGGGCACACCTACAACACCACAGCCTGTCCACACTGTATCCTAAGGCATGTAAGGCTGCATTACCTTTTCTGTGTATGGGGGTCAACATGTGGTTTTTTGGGTGGCACTTGGGGGCAGCCACTCCCAGGCTGTGCACGTGTTCATGGGGACAGAGTCCTTGGTGTGTTGTGCACATGACCACTGTGATGTGCAACTGTTCATTTCAGAGCATGTGGCACGGTCACATTTCCAGGTTGTGTATGTGTATGTCATGTCACATACACCCTGAGTCCCATGTGGGACGGTATGTACGTCAAAGGGTGACCCATTGCCACAATAGTGATGGCCCTCCACAGTCTGTGTGCATGTTGTGTTTACAATGTCTCTGATTCCATGTGCACAATGGGAGACAGTCTCCACATCCACGTTGTTTGTGCATGGACTTTGATGTTGTACGTGTATGTGTGTCTCAGACGTCCATGTCTGTCCTGCAGAGGCAACAGGGACCACTACCTGTGGGGGTCATTGTTGTTTTGCTGTGGTGTATTCATGATACGCCATGCCAGTGTCCATGTGGCAATACAGGGTCCCTGGGAATCTACCTGTCAATGAGCTGTGATGCCTGTGGCACATCTGTCCTCACATGTCACTGTGGTGTGTGTTTGGAATGTGACAGCAGTACATGGGTACTGTGACACAGCCTAATGATATCCCATAGCACAACCTGGAACTTGTTGTCAACACATGTTGAACTGTGATGTTAGATGTTGGCCATGTAGGTGCCATACATGTCCTTACAGAACGGCACACACATCAGGTACTTGTGTCTCGTAATGATGTATCATGTGATATAGAGTATGGTCTATGCCACATATGTGGGGTGACTGACAATCTTTCTTTCTTCACCTATGCACTGCAGGGCACCAGCTGTCCATAGACCATTCCCTGACCTTGCATGGTTGAACGGGACTGCATCCGACGGTACCGCTTCAACAGGCCGCTGATTGAGGAATTGACGGTGCGGTTGGCCCCACATTTGCAACCTGGCCGGACATACCCTACAGCGCTGACCCCCAAGGTGAAGGTGATGGCAGCCCTACACTTCTTTGCCACCGGTACCTTTCAACACACTGTGGCGTCTGCTGGTGGGATGTCACAGACCATGTTCAGCCGTGTGCTACGCGATGTTTTGGAGGCAATGTTGAGATACCTGAACCAGTACATCTATTTCCCTAAACGTCAACAACTCACTGACGTCAAGAGTGACTTCTATGCCCTGGGGAGGATGCCGCATGTCATTGGCTCCATTGATGGGACACATGTGGCTTTGGTACCACCACAGGCACATGAGCAGGCATACAGGAACAGAAAACATTACCATTCGGTCAATGCTCTGGTGGTATGTCTTGCAGATATGAGCATCTCACACGTGTGTGCCCGTTTCCCGGTTCTGCACACGATGCCTACGTGATGAGGAGTAGTCGCATCCCGAGGATGATGTCACAGATGCAGAACCAGCGTGCCTGGCTTGTCGGTGTGTACTGACTTTGTACCATTGTGTGTGTTCTGCAATGTAGTATTCCACCCTCTTTTCCAACTCAGCTAATGTGCAATTGTCTGTATGTAGGTGACTCGGGATACCCCAACATGCCGTGGTTGCTGACGCCCCTCAGGAACCCTGTGACACCAGCCCAGATGCGCTACAATGAGGCACATGGTCGGACCAGGAGAGTGATCGAGCGGACATTTGGTCTCCTGAAGAGCCGCTTTCGCTGCCTGGACAAGACAGGAGGGGCCCTCCCATATGCCCCAGCAAAGGTGTGCAAGATTGTCATCGTCTGCTGCATGCTACACAACCTGGCAGTGCGGAAGGAGTTGCCTCTCATCCTGGATGACGATGACCAACATCCGCCACCTGTGGAGGATCCTGGCCTGGGCCACGATGCCAGTGATGGTGATGATGATGAGGGTGATGTCCGCACACAGCTCATCACCAACTTCTTCAGCTGAATGTGAGTATCCAGAGATGTCATGTCAATGATGTGAGTTTGCGTGATATGTGTTGGTGGTGCTCTGGTGCTGTTTGAGTGTGGCCATGTGCTACTTGACTGGAAGCGTACAGCGATGTGTCCTTACAGGTAGTCTGTACTCCCCAACAGTGTTGACATGCTAACTTGGTTTTGTGTAGGTATCTTGTGACATGTATTGGGCATGAGTATTGCAGTTCTGTCCTGTTCTTCAGTGCTTTTGACTGTGTGTCATTTCTGTCCTTCACAGGGTACTTTCAGAGTTGTTTGGTCAACTGTGATCCCCTGACACCGTGATTCAACTTCCAGGGTGGAAGCTGTCGTTTCCCTACAGGTGATGTGCCACACACCCCTGGACTTTCTTTCTTCTACACTTGTTGACTGTGTGGCCACTGCCACGTGGGATTACCTTGCATCTGTAGTGGAAACAACATGTTGCAAATGTGTAATAAACCTGTGCTTCACTTTGGGATGTGCGTTGTCTGTGGTCACACATCTGACTGACATTTGCTTACTGCACCTGTGGGCTAGTTAACACAGACTGTGAATAGGTGTGGTGTCTGTGCATTCCACTGTATTTCCTGGCAACATCAGTGTAGGCGATGAGTCAGATGGCCCTGGTGTGTATGTGTTGTGTAGCCCTAGTGGTGTGTCTCCCTCATATGTGTCACGTCGCCATGACTCACATGACGGTGTTGAACTTGCTGTAGCAGTTAGCATGCACAGTGTCATTTAGCAGATCATCATCTCCATGACAGAAACCACGTTGGAATCACAACAGAGGCAAGTATGGTGTATTAGTGAGTTTATTTACATACATGTGTGAGTATAGTGCACAGGATGGTGGGTGCTGTACATTGGGATTGTAATCCAAAGTTCCCAGATGAGTTGGAAGTCTTGGTAGCAGAAATGTCCTGAGTAAAGTCAACAGTCATCTGATACATTGGGCCAACTTAAACTCCCCATGTCATGTGGGAGAGTTGGGTTGCATTCGACAGGGTGAACAGTTTGCACACAAAGGAGAATTTCCAGAACAGGTGTTGGGTTCCTGGGGGATGTACATGGCCATCGGCCTCTCAGTTGTCCTTCCTCGGACGACCCCTCTTCTTTGGGGGGGACCCTCACGTGCAGGCTGCTGCGGTGCAGGGGACTCTCCGCCAGAGTCCTCCTCCCTCCCTGTGGCAGTTGCAGTTGTTGCAGCACCAGATGTTGTGGGCACACAGGGAGGTGTGGCCATGTTGGTGCTATTCTGGCGGAGGCATGTCAATATGTCCCTATGCACCGCTGTCAGTTCTTGAAATGTGTCCCACTTGGACTCCATGCGAGACATGTGTGTCTCCACACGGGACATGTGGGAGTCCAAGCGGGCATGATGAGCAGCCTGCTGCTGTTGAATGTCCTTGAGGATCCCCACTACCTGGCTGACCTCTCCGGTGCTATTCTGGTACGCATCAGCAATGCGTACCAGTTGTGGGTCATCATGCAGTCCAGACCCCTCTGCAAACAGCGACCTATGCCTACCACCCTCCCACCACCCCTGGCGACACGTGCGGGACCTGCGGTGGCACGCACAGGTGACCCTACGTCCCCTTGGGGGTTGTTACTGGGGTTGTTGTCCGTTGCTCCACGTTGGGCCGGGGTCCCTGTGCTGTTGTCATTGGTGGTCCTTGGTCTGTCCGTGTCGGCGGGGGTGGTCTGTGTGTTGGCAGTTGTTGGAGGGGTGGGTGCAGGGGGTGCAGATGGTGGTCCTGCTGGTGCTGCATGATGACTCACACCGGAGGGGCCAGGTAGGTCTTCGCCATCCGAGGAGGGCAGAGGCTGTTCCACACCAGTGAGCTCAGTGTCCTTCGGAGCCTGGGACAGGGACTCCTCATCGTCTGCTGCTGTGTCCCCATCATCACCTGTTTTTGGGAGAGACACACAATGTATGTTATGTTTCTACAGGCATCAATGGTTCACACACCTGACAGTTGTGACTGTACCTCTGGATGCGGGCCTGTACATTGCATTGTCCTAAGTTGTCACAGTCAGAGGTTGATATTGGTGTAGCACATTGTCCTGCAAACTTGAAGCATTTCAATGTGAATGTTGAGGTGTGTACATGGACAGCATTGGTTGTATTTGGTGGACATCCGGCCCTCCTTCTCCCCCAGCCCAGTTATCCCACCATGAAGCATGCCACCCTTGCAGTGGGTTCAGGTTGACTCTCAGGATGTCAGTCAGTGGTGTCCTGCTGTTGGTTGGTGCCCAGTTCCCAGCAGGGCCTTGTGCTCCCCACAACAGAGCACCATTGTCAGACATCTTTGAAGTGGCTTTTCACTCCCTGTGAGGTGTGCATGCTTCAGTGTGAGCTTGCTGGGCCATGTGGGTGCGGGATGTTGAGCTGTGACTACCACTCCCATCATGCTATTGCCTACACCCCCTTCCCAGCATGCCCATACTTCCTTCCTTTTGAGTGGACTTCACTGTGTGTGAGTGTGACAGCAATGGCAAGATGGCTGACAGTGTGGTCCTGTTGTTTGTTGGTGCCCAGTTCCCAGCAGGGCCTTGTGCTCCACACAGCAGTACCCAGTTTCAGCCATCTTGTCAGTTCTTTTCCACTCCCTGTGAGGTGTGCATGCTTCAGTGTGAGCTTGCTGGGCCAAGTGGGTGGGGGATGTTGAGCTGTGACTACCACTCCCATCATGCTATTGCCTACACCCCCTTCCCAGCATGCCCATACTTCCTTCCTTTTGAGTGGACTTCACTGTGTGTGAGTGTGACAGCAATGGCAAGATGGCTGACAGTGTGGTCCTGTTGTTTGTTGGTGCCCAGTTCCCAGCAGGGCCTTGTGCTCCACACAGCAGTACCCAGTTTCAGCCAACTTGTCAGTTCTTTTCCACTCCCTGTGAGGTGTGCATGCTTCAGTGTGAGCTTGCTGGGCCATGTGGGTGGGGGATGTTGAGCTGTGACTACCACTCCCATCATGCTATTGCCTACACCCCCCTTCCCAGCATGCCCATACTTCCTTCCTTTTGACTCTGCTTCCCTGTGGGGTAGTGTGCCTGTGCTGAAAGGATGGCTGACCGTGTTGTCCTGGCGTTTGTTTGGCTACAAGTCCCATGAGTGTCCCTGTGCTTCACACAGCATAACCCAGGGTGGTGGTTCTTTGTGGGATATTTAATTAGAGTGTGAGGCATTGCATTCTCCCAGGTGAGTTGTGTGGAGTTTGTGTTAAGGGGGTGTGTGAGAAAAGCTGCTTGTAAATATGGTCAGAGCTGTCAGTCCTCCTTCCCACCCAGCCAGACATCCCACCATGGAACGTGCTTCTATTGCAGGGTGTGCAAGTTGGCTTTCAGGATGTCAGTCAGTGGTGTCCTGCTGTTGGTTGTTGCACAGTTCCCAGCAGGGCCTTGTGCTCCCCACAGCAGTACCCAGTGTCAGCCATCTTGTCAGTTGTTTTCCACTCCCTGTGATGTGAGCATGGTTCAGAGTGGTGTTGATGGGCCAATTGTGAGGGTGACCAATATCTGTGACTACCACTCCCATCATGCTATTGCCTACACCCCCCTTCCCAGCATGCCCATACTTCCTTCCTTTTGAGTGGACTTCACTGTGTGTGAGTGTGACAGCAATGGCAAGATGGCTGACAGTGTGGTCCTGTTGTTTGTTGGTGCACAGTTCCCAGCAGGGCCTTGTGCTCCACACAGCAGTACCCAGTTTCAGCCATCTTGTCAGTTCTTTTCCACTCCCTGTGAGGTGGGCATGCTTCAGTGTGAGCTTGCTGGGCCTTGTGGGTGGGGGATGTTGAGCTGTGACTACCACTCCCATCATGCTATTGCCTACACCCCCTTCCCAGCATGCCCATACTTCCTTCCTTTTGACTCTGCTTCCCTGTGGGGTAGTGTGCCTGTGCTGAAAGGATGGCTGACAGTGTTGTCCTGGCGTTTGTTTGGCTACAAGTCCCAAGAGTGTCCCTGTGCTTCACACAGCATAACCCAGGGTGGTGGTTCTTTGTGGGATATTTAATTAGAGTGTGAGGCATTGCATTCTCCCAGGTGAGTTGTGTGGAGTTTGTGTTAAGGGGTGTGTGAGAAAAGCTGCTTGTAAATATGGTCAGAGCTGTCAGTCCTCCTTCCCACCCAGCCATATATCCCACCATGGAACGTGCTTCTATTGCAGGGAGTGCAAGTTGGCTTTCAGGATGTCAGTCAGTGGTGTCCTGCTGTTGGTTGTTGCACAGTTCCCAGCAGGGCCTTGTGCTCCCCACAGCAGTACCCAGTGTCAGCCATCTTGTCAGTTGTTTTCCACTCCCTGTGATGTGAGCATGGTTCAGAGTGGTGTTGATGGGCCAATTGTGAGGGTGAGCAATATCTGTGACTACAACTCCCATCATGCTATTGGCTACACTGACTTCACCAGCATACACAGAATTCCTTCCTTTCAGTGAGCTTCCCTGTGACGTGGTGTTCTAGTGGTGGCTAAATATCTGACTGTGTTTGTTGGTTAGATTTGTGCCACTGCCTAGCTCTATTTGTTGTTGGGTTTGTACATGTCATGACACAGTTACATATCACTATGAAATGGCATGTATTGTGTTTATCTGACTGACATACACATCTTGGGATGATTATCTTTTGGTTGCTGTGGATTTGCTAAGGGTGCATGGTTTGACTATCCCCTTGACAGTGATGTGTGTGTATTGTCACACAATATTGTGTATATTTGTTGTGTACTCACCAGGCTCTGGGATGTTTGATAGTCCATATACGCTCACTGGTGGTAGGATGGCCCGCACCTTCTCCTCCCAGGGCCTGAGGCATACTGGTTTGGCAGGAGGGCCACTGCCGGTGCGATGACTCAAGGCGTAATCCTTCTTTAGTAGGTCCTTGACCCTCCTGCGCACATCATACAACCTGTTCTGGATGTCTTCCTTTGTGCGCAAACATGGTGATTGTGCGTTCACCCTGTCAACGATCCTCTCCCACATCTTGGTTTTCTGCGACATGGGGGTCTGTTGGACCAATGTACCAAACAACTGTGGCTCTACCCTGAGGATCTCATCTACCAGGACTTCCAATTCACTGTCTAGGAACTTTGGATTCTTCTTTGGGGGCATGGTGATGGGTGGTGGTGGTGATTGATGTGGGTGTGCAAGTGAGGGTGTGTGAGTGTAGGTTTTGCTGGGTGTATGTGAGGGTGCTATTTGTTGAGGTGCTGATGGTGTGTGGCTTGTGTGATGGATGAGCTGTGAGTGTGTCTGTGGTTGCTGTCTGATGGTGTTCTGTGCTGGCAGGTCAGTTGAATTTGCAAAGGATCATGGTAGGGATTTGTGGCCTTTATATGGGTGGAGTTGTGGGTGTGTCTTTGTTCCATGTTTCCCCCCAGTATTTATTGGCTTTGTAATTGCATGTTTGGCCCTTTTTTTGTATTTTTTCCTTTGTACTTTTTGTGCATGTAGGAGACGTTCTTCTGACCGAGTAGGACGCTGCAGTTGTCTCGTGCGAGCTTCTCCGAGTCGTTCACGCTGTGTTTCTGCTAGGTTTCATGTGCGGCGTACGCGTCGGTCGCGGAGTATTGGGTTGCTTCTGCTGGGTTTTGTATGCATGTCGGTCGTACGGCTTGGTCTCCGTGCGACTCGGTCTGGTTTTCCACGCATTGCATCGTACTGCGCGGGTCGGAGTTCGCGGGTACGTTTCGTTCGGGTTCATTCCTGGTGTGTGTCGGTCGGTTCAATTCGCGTTGTTTCCCGGCCGGATAGCTGGTTTCCGTGCGGTTCGGTCGTTCGGCTTGTGTCCCGTACGAGTCGGTCGTGATTCACATGCATTTCATCGTACTACGCAGGTCGGGCAGCGCCGGTACGTGTCGGTCGGACTAAATTCCCGTACTGAGTTGGTCGGTATGTTTTCCGGCCCGAATCGGAATCGACCCCTTAGTCTTATGGAAAAGGTACATAGACGACATACTTATAATCTGGGAAGGGGCTACTGCATTGTCACAACTTGCCTGACCGGGACCGGGAGGAAGAGGAGAACGAGGATGTATTCCCCCCTTATGTCTCTCCTATATTTTATTCAAAGTCTCCCTTTGGTCAGGTCGCGGAGGAATGTGCCAGTCCCTTTAAACAACTTCACTTCCTTTAACCGAGGCCGACCCAAGAAACTTTAAATAAACCCTTTGTGCATACCTCATACCTGGCCTGGTGATCATTGCCCATTCACATCATCTACAATACCTTTTTTCCCCTGGATCAACAGTTGTGACTTAAATCTAAGATTCACACATACGGTGAATAATAAATCATTGACTTTCTTGGATGTGAGCATCTTTTCAGAGGAGGGTAATTTACATACAAAAACATACCGAAAACCTACTGATAGAAACACACTCCTTAACTTTGATAGATTTCATCTGAGACCTCTAAAAGAAAATCTCCCCTATAGTCAGTTTTTTAGACTAAGAAGGAACTATAGCAAAATGGCCGACTTTAACCATCAAGCCAAAAGCCTTTTGGTTAAATTACGAGCTCATAATTAGCCAAAGAGGATCATTAAAAAAAACTCTAAAACGAGCTAAGAATCAGAATAAGGATGCACTCTTGGAGAATCATGATCATAATGAAATGAAATGAATGAAATGAAAAGACCATTTGTTAAGCGCAGTAGCTACCCTGAGGCGTCCTAGCGCTGCGGACAAGCGGGTGCAGGAAGAGATAGAAACTATACAAGTTTGTTAAAAAGCAGAGTCTTTAAGAGCCTGCGAAAGAGAAGCAGATTGGGCTCAGCCCGCAGGTGGAGGGGAAGAGAGTTCCAGAGTTTGGCCGAGTTATAAGCAAAGGAACGGCCACCACTTCTGGATCTCTTGATCTTGGGCACTAGGGCGAGAAAAGAGGACGCTGATCTGAGCTGTCTGTTTGGATGGTAATGGGTAATCAGCGGTCGGCTAATGACAGGGCCCGCATCAGCAATCCCCTTAACCTGTGTCACGACCTTCAACACAGTCTCAAATCAGGTAAAAAAGACCATAGACAAAAACTGGTCCATTCTAAATACAGGCAGCCTAAAATGGGAAAAACCTATAATTTCCTACAAGCGAGCAAGGAGTCTGAAGGACAGTTTGGTGTCTGCCCGTCCAATGCGGGAAAATGCGGGGAAACTAGGACCACTGTCCTCAACAGTTGGCCTTCCAGATATTATAGGGCATTTTGCCTGTGGAAACTGCAGTGTCTACCATCTAACTCGCACCACTAAAACACTTTACTTAGAACTAGGGAAAGTATGGATGATCAAGAAACATACCAACTGTGATTCCTCACATGTAATCTACATGATTACTTGTCCCTGTGGGCTACGTTATGTGGGAATGACCTGCAGAAAGGTTAAAACAAGAAGTAACATCCGGTGTACAAGAAGCACCACCAGAATGACAGAACACTTTATAAAAATTGGACAGACAACTAATGATCTCAAATTGGTCATTATCGAACAACTGGAAAATGGTATTAGAAATCCAGACAAGACAATATTCGAGAAGGAACAGAGATGGATGTATTGCTTATCAACAAATAAAACAGGACTGAATGATAATACACCCTGGAAAGCTGTACAGATATAAATTAAACTCTCCCCCACGTCAGGTAGACTCGACATGGGTCAGAATTTCGTGCCAATTTTTTAACATGTATTTTTTAACACATATTTTTTGACACACCACAGAGTCACAAACCCGTAAGGAATTACGACACACCTCTACCTTACATGTTTTTTTTTTTTTAAGTTTGATTTTTATTTGAGTTCTCAGTGTTCTCTTTCCTTTGTATGATGAAAAAACACACAAAGATTATGTTTGTGTAAATAGGGGAATAACAACACTCAGGGTAAAAGGATAGCCACATTGAGAGAATTAGTAGGCCTCATATCGTGGACGGAGTATCTTTATTGCGAGTTTCCATGTTCACAACCCCACTGATTTAATTGGGGCATGTAACCCGCAATGGAGCCTTAAAAATGAGTAAGCTTTGTGGTCTAAGCTCTTGAACAATGAGAAGTAAGTAAATTACACATGGCCGACACGCATTGTCAGCACCGGCCATGAGAACATCCACAGCGTTATGACACACTTTGCCGCTATGCAGCAGTATGTGCAGACGGACACTCTGCGCCAATGCCTGGAGGTTGTATTTAGTCTCGGCAAGACAGGGACACAGTAACATGCAGAACTTGGAGGATACCAACTAGGTACTATGCGGGCGAGACACCTTGACAAAGTAAGTCTTGGGGAGGGGGGCCCTCTTTATCTATCAATACGCGTGGGATGATTCTAAAACATATCTCCTCTTCAGTGTTTGACTGCAGGGTCTGCCCGCCTCTAAGTAGCTATGCCACAAAGGACTATCTCATTTAAAGTAGGTTTATAAATTCCTGATTGCGAATCGCGGTACATGAAATGCATGTATTGCACTGCCAGTGATTAGTTCTAAATACACATGGGTTCATTTCATATCCATTCCAGTGGAAGAATTCCTGTCTTAGGTGTTTGGGCATCTTAGTTAACAGAGGCATGAAGCACATGGTGGCAGATAACCTTATGGAGCGAATGCGATTGGACTTCGCAAAGTGGTCCCACCTGACACTCTCTCTCTGGAGATGGACTCAAGTGGTAAAAATGGTTACCCTACCCCGAATCACGTATGTGTTGAGCATGCGTCTCAAATTAATACTTCTCGTGACCCTCCGTCAAATAAACAAGACCATTAAGGCCTTCATCTGGGGTTCAGTGAGACCTCGTCTGGCAATTCGGAAGCTTATTGCCCATAGATCAGCAGGGGCTGGGCCTGCCCTTTGTGGAGTATTACTGTTTAGCCTTACATTTGGCACAAATGGCATACATGCAACCCAGGTCCACGACCCCCCGTTATGGGTTACGATCGAACACAGACTCCAGGTGGCCTTGTTGGGCCTACAGGCCCTCTGCCTTCCTGGCCCTGCAGCAGCCGTATCCCCTAACAATAAGCGGAAAGCCATGTATGCCACCTGGATACGGGCTCACAAGCGTTTTTTGGTTGATGCACATCTCCATAACAAGGCTCCTCTCTGGAACAATACTGGTATTCGCATGGGGGGTTATGCTTGACTGAGGTCCTTGGCACAGAGCTGGGATTCTAACCACATGCACCTGATTTCTGGCGGTGAAATCAAGTCCTTTGAGATGCTATGGGACGAATTTGGCCTGCTGCATATTCATCAATGACGCTACACACAATTACGTCATTGTCTGCTGAGCAAACTGGATCCTCAACCCTGGAACATCCCCTGTTCCCCAGTGCTTTCTTACCTTAACACTTGGGGTCAGTTTAAAGGTGTGATGTCTGGGATCTACAATTTTCTGAATCGCCACCTCTACTCCCAGCCGCAATTGGCTAGCCTCAGGACGACCTGGCATGCTCGCCTGCAGGTGGAATATGATGAGGAGAATTGGGCAGAACTCTTGGAAGCCCTGGAATGGTGAGTCCAGGAAGCACAGATGAAGCTTAGTATATTTAAAATTGTTCAGGGCTGGCACTTTCAGGTTGTAGGGTTGCTCCCACACTCTGCCTGCTGGCGATGTGATCATGCACCCTGTGATATAGTTCATGCTCAGGGACTAAATGGATTTGCCTTCACCACTTCTGGAACCCCTAATTCTCTTCCATGACTTATCAGACCTTTCCGAACTGACCCACTATGCCCGGCGTCTGCTCGTCACTGGCCTTGCAGCTGCCAAGATCTGTATTTTCCTCATCGGCATTATCCACAACTGCCGTCGCATGAAGAATGGCTTGCAGAAATGTAAAAGATTGCGTCCTATGAAAAGGTGATTTACAGCTCAATGGGCAAAGCAGATGTTTTTCTTCTCACGTGGTCTCCCTTTCTGCAGGATGCCCCCTCCCCCATAAATCGCGATGATTCTACCGCATCACCATCAATGCTCCCCCTCCCCTTTCACAGCATTGCCTGAACGGCCTATATTTCTGCCCATTCTTCCCTGCTTTGTAGTTTCGTCTTCTCTCCCTTCTTTTCTTCCTCCTCTTTTTCTTTCCCTTCTTTTCTCCATCCATAGCTTACTTTCTCACTCCTCTCCATCTTTTTCCTATTTTCTATTTTAGTATTGTCTGATATTGGTGCATGTATTATATTGTAAACAGCATTTGTACCTTAAAATGGGTTTATGGTGGATTTGCAAGTCATTGAATTTGCTGTTATTTTTTGGTACTTAATTTATGGCAATAAAATAATTGCTGCACAAATTTAGAGATCCCCACCAGGCAGGTGCAGATTACTGTTTCTTCAGTAGAGGAGTCACACTATCCCTGACATTTGCTGAGTAGCAGCGATGGTTGTTGCGTCTGCTTGGGCAAAGGTTTTTGTTTTCAAGAAACAAACTGACAAAGCGGGGCTTTGTTTATTAAAAACAACAAACAAAGGTCCTGACGGGAGTTTTCTCCACGCGTGTTGGGGTCATTGTTTGATAGCTCTGACTGGGACTGCAATGGCTTAGCTACTGGAATAGCAGGGAAGCCAGCCGAATTCCAGATTTGACAGATGGTTTGAGCAGTATCCGAGCCAGCCTAAGTGAAACCTCCCTCCTGAATGTGCCCCTGAGGAATTGCCGACACCAGGACAGATTCAGCAACAACTTGTGCGCTTTGCAGTCCAGCAGGGCCAAACACAAATTCCTCACTTACTTGCCCATCAGCACGCCTATTGTTTGAGTCTCATCCTGGCTTGAAGCTGGTTCGAGCCGAACACTATGATGATGCTACCTTCAAAGAAACAAACACACTTGCCCACGGGATGAACTATGATTTGGAGATAGGTTTTTGACTTTTGCAAACTATGTGTGTAAGAGTTAATTAAGTATGCACTGTAAGAATTTCAGATGAAAGTCTCTCTCTATATGAGTAAATACAATAAAAACTACTTACAAATAAGTGTGTATTGCTAACGAAAGAAACACTTCCTAAGCAGCCTTAGAATAACGAAAGATTGACAAAAAAGTAGGGTTCCAAACTTACGCCCTGCACTTTGCATGCAGCTCCTTGATGCCGGTTCATAGCTCACTAAGCTATATTAACCACCAGATTTATTGTACCCCATTCCACCCCAGAACTTGCTGGGTGCACAAAGATCTTTGCTGCAGGTGCTTTAGATATTTTACAACAGATTCATGTGAACAGATATGCGATCACATTTGTTCTGGTTACCAATGTCTAGGGGCTGAATTTTAAAACAATAAATGTACAAGCTGACTGTCAGACTCTGCTCCTCAATTGCTCTAAGTGACCCCCACATTTTCTTGAGGAATCTTGGTGAAGTTGGTAAGAGACTCGTGGTATATGCAGTTCGTTTTTTTAGAGAGTAGGTGATGTGTTTCTTATCTGCAGTCAGCGTTGTATTGGTGCAGTTTGGAAGATGTGCCTTTACCTACAACTTAGGGTCTGTTTGCAAAAGTTTCATAGTTCTGATAACTGCAGCCCTTTGCCACTTGCAGAGCTGGCCCATTATACGTGATTATTTTTAATCAGAACTTGTCTATCTGATCTAGTTCCTCTCCGACATGCAGTGGCAAGCTGTTTTCATTGTCATGCGTCAGTGTCATCGCTGTCGCGTCCTGTAGGTCTGTTTACCTTTGACTAAAATCTCTTTGGAGTGATGTGCCTTCTCCTCCATCCTAGTTTAGATGAGCTCAATAGTTCTAATTGCTGACTTCTACTGGTAACTACTTACTAACCCTGTCATCCTGAGTAAAACCTGTGTAACTCACATTTTACTTCTGGGATGTAATACTCTCTTGGGTTGGGTGAGTTTCTCCATGACATTTACATGTGTTTGTTTTCTCTCTACCCATTGTCCTGATTGTTCTCTTAATAAGTAATCCATTTGCAATCCATTTCGTGTATTACCTGTGCTGTCCCTTAACTTGCGGCACCTAGAGAATCGGTGGGCTAGGGTAATTCAAATGTCTGGTCACATAAACCCTACAAGGAACCGGGACGGAATCCTTTTAGTTAAAAGGGTCAACCTCGGGGTTGCAAATAGTATTGAGAATCCTATGACATTCAGACTCATAAGGCCTTGATAGGAGACCAGCAAAGCCCTGAAAATGGGTGCAAATCATGTTTTGTGACTGTTTTAGCACATGAGTCAATTAAGACGAGTAGAAACAGGGCTAAAAGTGATCCTTTGCACAATCTCTTGCCACCAGCTCTTAGCGGGATCATATGTATCAGGCAAGTTCTCCATGGCCTGTAGGACTGGGGAGCAAGTGGGTAATGATGTAAGAAGTATTCCCTGTTGTCCCTGGAGATACAGGAACCAGATCCTGCTGCGAGCTCACTGAAAGCCAAGGGTATTCTTTGTGGCCTTTGGTTTTTAGGTGTTAGTGAGGTGGAACAGTCTACACTACTCGTGGAGGGAATTGTGGGGTGTAGTGTTAGATAGGAACAATAAATATAGTATACAGAAAGCAGTATATCTTTTTAAGAAGAGAACACTTTTTATTATGGTTAGGTAGGTTCAATTTCTTAGGAATAATGTTTATTTATATTCATATATAGTGTAAATCACATCGCCTGATTAAATTAAAAGCGTACAAGGTATGCAAACAATCTCATTTCTACGTTTCAACCATCAGGACCCTCGTGCATCGCTGCAGCGGTCGAGGGCAGTGCACAGAAGATGGTATTCAGTGAGCTTGAACCCTAGCAGTTGGCAGGCGCAGGCACTGGCAGGCAGGGGGCACAGAGCAGGCAAAAGGTGCATCGTGCAGCTGCAGAGGATGCAATCTTTGCAGTCGAGGTTAGCAGCGCCAGGCGCTGCAGGAGGAAACAGGGGAGGCCAGCACACCTCAGGTTCAAATTACAGAGTAGAAAAGCCAGGGGTGGAGAAGTACCTCGGGCAGTCCACATCTTGGGAGATAACCCCCCCCCGCGTCCCCTTCCCCAATGGGCTTCTTGGATTCTTCCCTTGCTGTCACCTGGTGCGACACGTGCTCTGGTCCTCTGGGAGATGTGGAGAATATACAGAAAGTCACGTTGTTGAGCAAATAATGTAGGGATGGACTGGGAAATGGCACCAGGTCTCAAATTTTGGGCAACCCCCTACAGAGTGCCTCGGGGCTACACATCGAGCAGCTGAGCTTGTGCTCTTGGGCTGATGTTCTCTGCAGGTCTTGCAGTCTACTTCCTTCTCCTTTGGTTCTCAGAAATAGCAGATCTTTCACTAGGTTCTGCCACATCTTCCCTTGTCCTTCAGGGGAGACATGCAACTCCCTGCCCTTGTTTCAGTCCTTTTCTCTGTGATGGTGCAGAGAGGACCTAGAAGTCAAAAGGTGAAATAACATACCAGGTTTACAGCTACACAGTATCATGTCAATTCACCAAAATGCCAGGGGTAGCGGAAGTGACATCACACACCCTTTGACCTTCACTTTCACTCACACATACACATGCTTACAAATACACACACATTCACACTTGCACACTCACTCTCACATAAACACACTGTCACCCACAAGCATGCACACAACATATATTTAAAAGCAAATTTTCATACCTCAGCTGCCAGAGAGGGTCATATTTCAGCTAATTGAACTCCGTTTTTACAACACTAATAGTGAAAAATATTATATATATATATATATATATATATATATATATATATATTCCAGCTCAAAGAATTGTCCATCAGGCTGTTTAAAGTATCCGCAGGCGGAATACCGTTCATACCTATCAAAGGCTGTTGTCTTGCTGCTGTTGTCTGAGTGCTGCTCATCTGGTGGACAACTTTGGAGCTGAATCTATACGCGGCCGTCCTGCCGCGGAGCGAGCACCACCCCACGAATCAAGGGGGCCACGCGACTTGGTATTGACTGAATCATAAATGTGGGGCAGCAGCAGAGGATCTAGGACGGGCCCGTCTGCGGAGTCCATTGATGACTTTGAATTCAACAGAACATTATGTGTGCATCCATCTGTGGATTACTAAGTGCCGAGACTACAGCTCCCATCATGCACAGTCTCATAGGAGCGGCCCATTTGGGGGCGGGCAATATTTAAATGTGAACTGGGACCGGTACATGCACGCATCCTTTCTGTTAAAGCCTCTGAGGAGAAGTTGAGGAACTTCGAAACGCGTCAGGCAGTCCTATACGGAACGGCTGTTTAAAGTATCCGCAGGCAGAATACCGTTCATACCTATCAAAGGCTGTTGTCTGGCTGCTGTTGTCTGAGTGCTGCTCATCTGGTGGACAACTTTGGAGCTGAATCTATACGCGGCCGTCCTGCCGCGGAGCGAGCACCACCCCGCGAATCAAGGGGGCCACGCGACTTGGTATTGACTGAATCATAAATGTGGGGCAGCAGCAGAGGATCTAGGACGGGCCCGTCTGCGGGGTACATTGAGGACTTTGAATTCAACAGAACATTATGTGTGCATCCATCTGTGGATTACTAAGTGCTGAGACTACAGCTCCCATCATGCACTGTCTCATAGGAGCGGCCCATTTAGGGGCGTGCAATATATAAATGTGAACTGGGACCAGTACATGCATGCATCCTTTCCATTAAAGCCTCTGAGGAGAAGTTGAGGAACTTCGAAACGCGTCAGGCAGTCCTATACGGAACGGCTGTTTAAAGTATCCACAGGCGGAATACAGTTCATACCTATCAAAGGCTGTTGTCTTGCTGCTGTTGTCTGAGTGCTGCTCATCTGGTGGACAACTTTGGAGCTGAATCAATACGCGGCCGTCCTGCCGCGGAGCGAGCACCACCCCGCGAATCAAGGGGGCCACGCGACTTGGTATTGACTGAATCGTAAATGTGGGGCAGCAGCAGAGGATCTAGGATGGGCCCGTCTGCGGGGTCCATTGAGGACTTTGAATTCAACAGAACATTATGTGTGCATCCATCTGTGGATTACTAAGTGCCGAGACTACAGCTCCCATCATGCACAGTCTCATAGGAGCGGCCCATTTGGGGGCGTGCAATATTTAAATGTGAACTGGGACCGGTACATGCATGCATCCTTTCCGTTAAAGCCTCTGAGGAGAAGTTGAGGAACTTCGAAACGCGTCAGGCAGTCCTATACGGAACAGCTGTTTAAAGTATCCGCAGACGGAATACCGTTCATACCTATCAAAGGCTGTTGTCTTGCTGCTGTCTGAGTGCTGCTCATCTGGTGGACAACTTTGGAGCTGAATCCAACTCCAACTTTACTATATATTTTATATATATATTACCTACTGGTGATCGCCAGTAGGTAGTTATAGTTAGGACCTAGTTTCCATAGGAAAAGCGTTTATTGTTTTCCCAATAACTTTGGCGCCGGTTGACAAATCTTCGCGAAATTTTCAAAACTAGTGATCAGCTCCGGTCAGCTCCTGTCTTGAAAGTTTCGGGGTGATTCGCCAAGCGGGGGCCGAGAAAAAAGGGGGGTCCCAAAACGCATTTTCCCCATGCTATTTTCCATAGGAAACTTTAGACAAAGCTACAGCCCGAACTGCTGAACGGAATTACACCAAATTTGGGAAAAAGGTAGGTCTTGGTTCAGAAAGAGTCCTTTTTGTTAAATGGTGTAAATCTGTTCAGTAGTTCCTGAGAAATTAGAAAGAATTTTTTTTTTTCGATATCTGGGGCAGCGGTGGGTTCACGAACCCTCCCGACCACGAGCTTCATTCTAATTGGCTGCCAACACTCGAACCAGGAAGTGTTGGCAGCCATCTTGTGACTTGGTAGAACCGAACCGAAAATCTGATGCACCTCCTCACACCCTAATATAACCTTTAGTACACCCACTGTAAAATACAGACTACCGTTTTCGAAACCATAGACACACCAGTTACTACATACGCACTCACTGATTCCTATGTCAACACACACATGCACTCATTCACCCATACAATCACTCATACATGCAGTCACTCATCAATACAACACTATCATATGCACTCATACACCTATACAGACACTCACACACCACCACTCATCCAGAGTTACTCACACACCTAGTCAGTCATGCAAAGAATCAATCACACTTCCATTTACTCACCTATACAGTTATACACACACCACATCACTTATTCATACAGAAACAAACGCATACTTACTCTCTTATACAATCACTGATACAAGTACACACTCATCCATACAGCCACTCTCACAATCACTGACTCTCATGTATAGTCATTTATATACTCCAACTCTCACATACACTTACTTATGTAGTAACTTGGACATGTACCACTGAGACATCCATTCTCTCACCAACACACCCATACACACACTCACCCACCCATACAGCTGTTTCCACATGCACTCTTCAACCCATACACCTAGGGAATCAACCACTCACACATCTATGCACAGAGTCACACACCTCCCACCCACCCACACACATAATCAGTCTCCCATACAAATACTCAGGTAACCAATCGATAACCCATATAGACACTCATGTAGCTACTGACCAACCCATGCAGCAGCTTATACAACAACAGACAGACTGATACAGACATTCACACAGTTTAGTCACTAACCCATGCATTCAGTAAGACACATGTAATCACTCACTTAAACAGTCAGTCACGCACCTACTAAATCCTCCATCCAGACACTTAATACACCCACTCATTCTTCAATACACCTTGGCATATATATAAAACATATTTAAACTTTACAGAAACACACAGTCACTGGATGATGTCATCAGTGATGTCATCAGTGATGTCATTTGAGATGTCATCAGTGATGTCATCAGTGATGTCACTGACCATGTCATGAATGTTGTAATATGTGACGTCATCAGCAGTGCATTGCGGGTGCGCGAATTATAGTTAGCTGAACTAACTATAACGGGGGAATTTCTATGGTTTTGTACGAGAGAAATGTCCAACTAACTATAACGTCCCTAAAACCTATGGTTTTTTCAGTGAATTTTTAAGGTTTTTTAAATGCTAATTTCTAACTATAACGTGCCTGAAACCTATGGTTTTTTCAGTGAATATATATATATATTTATATATATATAAAATCCCCTATTAGTGTAATAATATAATTGACAGAATACCAAGAGAGTGCAGCCCCAACTGACGTCCATAAGAACGAGCTGCCACTATTTTCCTGGCACTGATTTTGCCACCTCTGAGGCTAGGGGTCTCAAAGGCATTGCCAGGGGTAGCAAGGGGTAAGCCAGGTGTCGCAACTGCGACCCCTGGCGACCCCCATGAACATTATAGTGACAAACCAAGTGCCACTCAGGTTTAAACCAATAATATTGATGGATGGCAATGAGAACGGCTCGCTACTGCATATGGAAGAGTAACCGTAGCATAGTTTAGTTGTTATGTTAATCGAACTTATAAAGCGCTCTGTTACCCGAGGGTGTCCTGGCGCTAAGCACTGCCTGCTGAACCTGAGGTAAGTTGACACAAGGAATTATTGGTCAAACAGCCAAGTTTTGAGACCCTTCCTGAAGGAGAGGAGGTCTGTGGCACTCCTCAGTTGAAAAGGAAGCTCATTCCAAGATTTGGACGCACTGTTAATAAAGCTTCTACCTCCCCAACCTGCCTTCTTCACAGTGCTAATTGTGACTTTCTTCGCCCCCAATGATCGTAGCGCTCTCCTAGGAATGTACCACTGAATTTTTTGTCGTAGGTAGTCAGGACCTTTGCCATGAAGGGCTTTAAAAACGGTACACAGTGCTTTGAAACGTATTCTGTGTCTGACAGGAAGCCAGTGCAACCGTTTGACCTCTTCCTTTACAGAAGCGAACTTTGAGGTCCCTGACAACAATCTGGCTGCCGCATTTTGGACCATCTGGAGCTTGTTAATAAGTTGTTTTTGAGCGTTCATATAAAGCCCATTACAGTAATCCAGCCGGGACATAACAAGGGCCGAAATTACTGTTTTGAGGCCATTTATGTTGAGATAGGGCTTAGCCTTGTTTATGATCTTTAGAACATAAAAGCAGGCCGAGGTAACTGAGCTAACTTGGTCGCCTAGTGTCAGCTTATTATCCATAAGCACTCCCAGGTTTCTGGCTTTCTCAGTAGGTGTGGGGCATGTGCCAAGGTCAGCCGGCCACCAGTCTGGGGTCCACAATAGCGGATTCTTCCCAAATTTTATTACCTCTGTTTTATTGGAGTTGAGCTTTAAACAATTTTCTGACATCCATCTGGAGATGGCAGCCATACAGTCATGGAAACGGGCACCAGTTTCCTTTTCAAAGCCCTCCCTTAGTGACAACACTATCTGGGTGTCGTCAGCATAGGAGGTCAGTTGACAGCCGAAAGACCTGATCACACCTGCAAGGGGAGCCACATAAACATTAAAAAGCGTTGGGCTGAGGGAGGAGCCCTGTGGGACCCCACATGGAAGGGTGAAAGGTTTGGAATGACAGTTATCCATGTCTACGGTTTGTATTCTACCGGAGAGAAACGACTGCAGAAGCTTCAGAGCAGACCCCCTTAATCCGGCCCCGAACAAACGGTCCATCAGGACTTTGTGATGGACCGTGTCAAAGGCCGCGGACAAGTCTAACAGGATCAATACTGCACTTCCTCCACTGTCCAGGACCTCCCGAATTTCTTCCGTAGATTTAATTAGGGCCAGCTCAGTGCTGTGTTCTGCTCTAAAGCCATATTGTGTTGGATCAAGAGTCTGATTAAGTGTGAGAAAAGCATTAAGTTGAATATTCATTGCTTTTTCCAAGGCCTTGGCAGGAAGCGGAAGATGAGATATGGGCCTGTAATTGTTGGGGTCACCTGCATCAAGATTCTGTTTTTTCAGGAGGGGGAGGATGGAGGCGACCTTCCACTTCTTGGGAAACAAGCCAGAGCTGAATATCTCATTTAGTAGGGGCATGAGAGCCGAGCCTATGACTCCTGGTATTTGTTTGGCTAAAAATGCTGGACAGGGATCAGAAGGGGCTCCCGAGCGAATAGAATTCAGAATGGTGATAGTCTCCCACAATATGCACAGTCACACGTTTTCCTTAGTGATGGCAGGCATACCATAATACTACTGGGTTTGTGTATCTGGCCCAATTACTCCTTCAGCCATCAGTGACTGTTACAGAGCTCAGTCCCCCCTGCAAGAGCTGGACATAGGATGTGGGAGATGGTTAGGCAGCCAGTCTCTTTTGCTGAGTTATTTTGCAGTGGTCCTGCCTACAGGGTGATCCCCCGGAACGTGCCTGCTCGAGAGAAAGCAAACACAAAAACAATTTCCTATTCCGTTGAGGTGGTGGTCAGTTCAGAACTGGTTTATGATGGCTGATGATGTAAAGGGTGAAGAGGAGAGAACAGCGAAGGGGGACATCATAATTTCCAGCTCAATCCTTATTGAGCACCAAGCAAATCCCGGGGCTAGACACATACATAATACAAGATGAACAATACTCTAGAGTGCCCCAACCCTCATGTGTCTCTCGTGTACCTAAGCACTTCTCATACACCTCTCTAAAGAGAGGGGCCAGAAACAAATTAAACACATTACAATTTTTGTTGCACTATTGTCAAACTTAGAGAATACCGGATGCTAATGTTATTTGTGCCGGAGAGAGTACACACCCAGTTGTTGCACCAGGCTCTAAATAAACAACATAATGTACAACACAATCTCGATCCCCAAACACTTACCATTAATGGAACATTTCTCACTGAACCACATTTCAGCACTGTAAGGCATGGGTACAGGAAACATTTTGGCAGAAGCCAAAAAGTGTGGTCTGTAGCACGAGCGAGGGCTGCATTGATGCCAGCAGGGTGATCATTGGGGGCGGTGTAGGAAGCTGGCTCTGTATATACTATACCAAAGTGAGGTATAGTGTGCACAGAGTCCAGTGGAACCCCAAAGGTAGGTAGAGGTAAAGTTAGATAGCACCTCACTCTCTATTTGTGGTAGTGTGGTCGAGCAGTAAGGCAGTATCAGAGGACAGTGTTAAGCATTTGTTGTACACACTCAGTCAGAAAATGAATTCACACACTCAAAGACTGAACTTCAGACCAATTGTTTATGTATAAAAATATTCTTTGAGTTATTTTATTTTCTAGAACCAAGCAAGCCTGGCACAGGTAAGCAATAAATACTTTACAGTAATAATGCAATTGAAATACAGTTTGAATAATAATTGTATATGCACTTTGGTTTGATTTACAGTATGGATGCAGAGAAATGCAATACTTAGTAAATGCAGTACATAGACTTGAATAGGCTTTTTAGTAAAATAGCAGGGAAGTTACTTTTGAGATTACTAGGCTTACACAGAGTAGTATACCTAGATACTACTCTGGGACATTTCCTGAAAACAGGTAAGTAAAATCGTTTTTGTTAGATTATGCAATTTTAAAGAATTTCTTTAGTTTCTCAAACTCCACACTTAGAAACTTTTCACAGAAAAACAGTCAATGTTATCCTATGGAGGAAAATAGTGTTATCGGTTGTGAGGTAAGTATTTGGTAGTGGGAGTTGAGGTTCTGGGGGTAGACTCAGGGGTCCCCCAGGGTCAAGGATGCACTCTAGTTACACCCTCAGCGGCACTAGGGTGGCCGGGTGCAGAGTGCTGAGGCCCATTGTTATCCAATGGGGGATAGGGGACCTCCGGTTGGTGGCTGCTGGCAAGCAGGCCACTTGGTTGTGGGAGCAAAGCTCCTGAACTTTAGCTCAGGGCAAATGGGGAAACAAAGTAGCACCAAAGGTGCACCCTCAGCGGCACTAGGGCGGCCGGGTGCAGGGTGCTGTTTCGACGTCGGGCGCCCTGTTGGTTTCAATGGGGAACCTCCGGGTTGCAAAGTCACTGCAGGCTTGGGGACGAAGGTCTTCTGGGTGCGACCACCACTTTGAGAGGTAAGTTGGGAAGTTAGGGGTTGGTTAGGCACCGTCGGTTTGGGCACACAAGGCCATGTGGCGTCGGGTGCAGGGGTGCCTTTTGGGGTCGGATCTTCTTACCAGCTCCTGGTCGCGGTTGGGGGGACCTTCCGGATTTAGGCTGCAGGCGTCGGCTGGAGGCTTGAGGCAGGTCAGGAGTCTCCGGATCTCGGGTCAGGATCGCCGGAGGGACCTCCTCGTGGTGTTTGCCCACTCGAGCTCGGGCCGTGGACGGCGGGTGCAGAGTGGGGCGGATCCGCGGTGTCTGGCCGGAGCCAGAGGTTGCAGATGAACAAATCCGGTTCACGGGAGACCAAGGGGCCGATTCTGATCTCGGCCGGTAGGGCTCCGAATCGGATTCGGCTTTACCGGATCCGATTCGGAGCCCTGTTTCCCGACCTATTCGTACGTGCGTCCGGGCGACCGAGTACGATGCGAAAACTCCGACCGACTCGTTCGCGAGACCCAACCGCACCGACCGACTCGTACGCGAAAGCCGACCACTCCGACCGACTCGCTCGGACACGCCTCGCACCGCGCAATGGAGACGTTCCCCGGCCGGGCAAGTACGATGCGAGCCGCGAGCAGTCCGACCGACTCGCGCCGTCCGGCTCGAAGGAGCAGTCGGAGCCGTACTTTGGGGGTCCGTGTCGGACCCTCCTGTATGCGTAGCTGCGCGAGTCGCACACAGGGGGGACCCATGGGTCCCCCTACCTGTGCGTGTACGGCACGAGTCGCTCGCCGGCGTACACGCTGTAGGGGCGCCCTTGTTCGCCTCGCACCCATTGAGTCAATGAGAGCCCGCGTACGCGTTGTACGACAGGCTCCCATTGACTTCAATGGGAGTCCGACCGAATCGAGTCCGATGGCATACGTGCGCATCGTACTCGTTCGGTCGGGCTGCTAGGGACCGATTCGGTCGGAAATCTCTCTGAGTCCGGCTCGGTCGGAGAGATTTCCGGCCCGAATCGGAATCGGCCCCCAAGTCTTTGTGGTTGAAGGCAGGCAGGTCCTCCGGGGTTTTTGAGGTTGCTGGCTGCAGGACACACCGGGATTTCGCAGGAGCAGGTTTAAGGGGGAGACAGGCCGGTAGGGCTGGGGCCAAGTCAGTGGGCGTCTTCCTCTTGTTAGCTGCTGCATGGCTGTTCGGTCCTTCTTCTTCTTCTTCTTGTAGTTTCTTCTTGTCTGAGGAAGCAAGGTTCAGGGGTGCCCCTAAATACTAGATTTAGGGGCGTTACAGGTAGGTAAAAGGCAGGGACCAATGGGTCCCTTCCCTGGGGTGGGTACACCCCCTATTATGCCACCCTCCAATGGGAGGGGGGCATAAGCCTGTCTCTGGTTGGCTGAGTCCCCCCATCTGCAAGATGGCGGGAACTGAGAGTTGTGCTTCACCTCGCCTCCCCCACCTGAGGGGTGGAGTTGGCAGAGGTGGGCACACCTCTCTTCCTCACTTGTTTTTCCTGCCGGTTCTCCCGCCCTAGGGGGAGTCCCGGGAAAGCGGCTGGCTCAGAGGATGACGCCGATTCAGTCCTCAGGAGTGGCACTCATTTCGATACCAGCATACCAATACCCCAAGTCACCCCTGGCACGGCTGACAAACTTAAATAACTGCCGATATATAACTTCTTGCCAGTCATCTCACAGATAGACAACTGGCAAGAAGACTGTGGATATTTGCTCAGGAGACCTTACTTTCTTTATGCTACGGGGAATCCCAGCGATTATATATTAATCAAGAAGGATTTTTTCTGATAAGATTCAACTGCATCTATTTATCAATAAAGAATCAGTCCATTCTTGGAAATTCTAATCTCAACCGAGGAACCAAGGCTTTAATTTGGGTGATTATTAGCACGCAACGGGGGATTCACAACACGAAATATAACTATTCTCCATCGGAAAGGCCTGCTCCATTGGTATTTGTTGGAACCGGGTTTACCGAGTCCGCCACGGTAGCATGGCACGAAGCGGGAAAGCACGCGAAGGCAATGTGTAAGGCAGTTGTGCAGCACACTCTTACTTTGACTCAGAAATGCGAACGCAATAACATGACACCACACCAGGCTTTTGTATTTAAAATCAAGATCTTTTATAAATAAATTAAGTTGGCATTAGATGAGGTAGATTAATTCAGATCTGCATTCAAATTCATTGCATTACTCAACTGGTGCACATTTTAAATAAAGCATCATAGCTCATCAACAATGTAGGCCACTAAGAGGCAGCAGGAATTATCTCCTACACGTAGCACTTAATAATGATCTCAAGGTACGTTAATAAAACAGGGGCCTAGACATGCAGTTCACTTTAGCATATTCAATTACTTAAAAGAAGGCTTTTCACTTTACATTTAAATAGGCCTGCATTAATCTAGGCGCGCCCACATTCAGTACAGTGGGCGTCGCAATTCCAGTACACCTGTAACATAAAACACTTCAACTCAATTAAATTAAATACTTTCCCCCTGTGGTAAAAGACTTCGCAGTTAAAAGCATGGCCTATGCAGTAATTACAATAGGCATCTGCAATAAGTTATTAAATACTGTAGGGAACCCCTCAACATGTCCAGTATCCTGGGGCTTCTATGACCCTTAGGGGTTAACTCTAGGCTAGGCCCACTCCTCTCCGGGGCCTCGCCTCATGGGGAAAGTGTACCCAATTAATTATAGGGTTAATGGTGGCCCCCGGCCCCCAGTGGCGTTTTGTGGGCCCTAGGGGCCTCCTTGGCTCACCTGTCGTTGGTTCGTTGGTCGCGCTTCCTTTGCGACTAGCACTCCCCCAGGCCCGGCCCGTGTTCTGGAGGGCGGGGCCCGGTCGGGGTGCCTCGGCCTTCAGGCCGGACTGTCGGGACGTTGCGGGGGCCGGGATCACCTTCCTCCGGCCCCCGGGATCAAGGGATGCAGCTGCGGCCCGTTGCGGGGCCGGGATCACCTTCCTCCGGCCCCCGGGTTCAGGTAAGGTCTTGTGCGCAGGCTCTGGGTCTTGGGGAAGGGAGCGGGAGCCGGCAGTCCTCTCCGGCCGGCTCCCCGTCTCCCTCTGCACTGCCGGGGCTCTTCCCGGGCTTCCGTCGGTGCTGGGGGCGTGACCGGGGCCGGCGCCCAATCGTTGCGCGGCCTTCCTGAGATCACGCCCGGCGACCCCGGTTGCCTGGAGACGGCGTCGGCGGGGCCTGGAGGCCGCGTTGATCGCGCTGGTGATTTCTTGGGCCGCAACGGCGGCGGGGGCAATTTCTTCGGCCGCGACGGCGGCGGGGACAATTTCTTCGGCCGCGACGGCGGCGATGAGGGCCCAGAGGCAATTTCTTCGGCCGCGACGGTGGCGATGGGGGCAATCTGTGGAGGCTTCGGTGAGGGCGCGGACGGCGCACCTCACCACAGAAACTCGAGGGGCTTCCCTCACCTCAGCGCTCCCTTCGGTGAGGGCGCGACGGCGCACCTCACCTCACGGCACTTCTCCTCAGGCGGCGACAGCCGCGGCGGTGATCTCTACACAAGGTCAGTGACCTGGGGGTGCCAGAAAGCAGGACGCACCAGCAGCCTGTGGGCAGGGCTGACTGGAAAAGTACTTGGGGGCAGCCCACTATTAGGCAGGAATAGTGAGGGGGTGAAGGTCTAGCGCTTCAGGGTACGGCGCTTTACCTGGTGATCCCCAGTTGGGCAGTTTAGGCTTCAGGCCTGGCTGGACGGTCAGGCCTCCTCAAATTAAGGCGTCTTGCGACTGCTCCAGCTTGGTTGCTTCTTAGGCGCTTCTGGTGATGAGTTTCTTGTCAGAAGTTCCTTAGTATAAGTTTCTTGTCAGAAGTTTCTTGTCATGAGGGGGGGGAAATGAGTTGGTGGTCTGGGAGTGCTTGATGTTCCTCCCCGCACGCTGAAGGTGGTTCCCTGGGTCCCCTCACACTGGGCAAGGTCAGTGGGTGGTGGGCGTTCCTCAGCTATCTTACTCCAGCAGGGCCTCAGCCCTGTCAGCAGCAGTAGTGTAGGTCTCCCCCCTAGGCCCTAAAGCCTATACTCCGGCGGAGGTTCTCCCAGGTTCAGTGGTGCCTCATCAACTGACTGGAAAGTTTTCCCTCCAAGCCTTTTATACTCCTAGGTCAGGTGACTCTCCCAAAGGCGGCAAAACATAACTCCTCCCACAGCCCGGAAGGTTCTGGAACCTTCTACATGCCTGGCTATGTGGCCCAGAGGCGGGGACGGAATGGATACTGTATCCCTATGTCCCAGCCTGACCCTGGCTACTAGTGTGTATGCGTGTAAGGCCCCTCTGCAGTAGCAGGGGCCTGTGGCAGCCATCTTGAGTGAGTTTCACACATGGTAAAACGGCTAGGGGAAAAACGAAAAATTTCTGGGAAAAAGGGCCAAGTCCAACAGTATTGATACCACGTCATATTTTAACCCTGATGAAGTCCTTTTACGGACGAAACGCGTTGGCTGGGCTGATGCATGTATTCATTCTTCTAATTGTGAAAATAAAAGCAACATACCTGAATTCAAGAACTATTGAGACTCCCGTCTACATATGTTTCATTAATGGCACGATTTAAAAGATTATATTGTACTTGACATTTGAATTGCTTTAGATATTAGTGTGCTCCTTGATACTATCTTTACTCATGACTTTACACTGTCCGACCGGGGCCGAGCCCGCAAGATCTGAACTCATATGTCATTAAACTTGCAACTTCAGGTTGGGGCAAAGCATAGCTACCCTCCTCAAAGGAGACATCCTAATCCAGAAGGTGAGAGGGGTCATTAAGTCCCTGGCCAGGAGGAAAGTACAGAGGACTGATGGATTGCCTATTGAATTTTATTCAACTTATGTAGACATCTGAGTTCCAATACTAACCAAACTATATAACACCACAAAAGAGCTTGGTGTCCTCCATCCCACTATGTGTGAAGCCCTGCTCATCGCACTCCTGAAACTGGAGCCGCAGCCACCAGGAGACACATCCTGAAAACCCCAGTTTACTGCCTGTTGGGACTATTTCCCAGACCTGAGAGAAAGCTACGACGACCAGATTCACAGACCTGGCAATGGTCTTGGCACGCCGCCAATTAGTGATCTTCTGGAAAGCCTCTCTGTGACCTAGTCCTACATGATCGTGGCAGAATGCGAGGGTCTGGCTCTTCAGGGGGACGCACGATGTGGAGTCTGGTCCCCAGAGTATGTACAAGCATGGGATATTATCTTACAGGACTGTCCCCAGCTAGCCCCCTGAGAGCGAGGAGAGGGATTCAGCCTAACAATGCCCCCCCTGACCATTGTCCACAACTGCCTTAACCATCCTCGCGCCCCTGTCCCCAAGGGCCCACTTCACACATGAACACACAATGCGGATGAAGTGGAACGGCTGATGTCGCTCCTACACTCCAGTATCGTTATGCTCTCTGGCCCCACCCGCTCCAGGAGGTAGATTAGATTATTATTTATTATTTGTTTTCTTATTGTGTTTAACTTTTGTTGCTCTTGTCATTTTCAACTTTGACACCCAGCCAGCTGTGCCAACCTTTGCGACAAGCTTAAAACTAAACCTCCATTGCCCTGTTATAGGTTTCCCATATTGACGGAACTCCCCTGGGTATGCAGACAGAATATCGAGTTGGAAATTTCGACTTACACAAATATCGAGTTGGAAATATCGTGACACAGAAATATCGACAGCAAGAATATTGTGGTCAAGAATATTGACTTTAAGGTAAGAAATATTGTTTTTTAAAATATCGAAGTCATTAATATCGTTTGCAAAAATATAGTTGTTTAAAATATCGATTTTTAAATTAGTGTTATGTATTTTAGTATGTATTTTAAATGTATGTGATCTATTTTTTTGTAAAAGTATTGTTTTTGTTTTTTAATATATGTGTTAAATTTTTAGTAGTTATCAATTTTATTTTAATTAAATTTTGCGTTTTTTTAGTTCCGTAGCGGGTTGTGGGTTTATAGGGGAATGGGGTGGGAAGTAATTTAATTATAATAAATTAATGATTATTTTTTATTTAGTAATATTTATTAAATTTTATAGTGTTAATTGTGGGAAGTATTTTATTATTAATTGGTTGTTCATTAATATTAATTAATTAATTGGTAATTAATTATGGTAATTGTGTTATTTTTTTAGGAGCGGGTTGTGGGGTTTATAGGGGTAAAGGGTGGGAAGTAATTTAAGGGCCCATTACGATACCCGGCGTAAAAAAATCCGCCAGGCATGGAAGCGGCAAAAATCCGCCCGCACACACCGTCTGAACACCGACCACGCCATTACGATTACACAAACCGAAAACCGCCATCGGCGGAAAAATCACACAAGATACCGCCCGCCATCGTCCGAGTCGGAGTCAAACCGCCCGCCACGGACGGAAACACGCACGACAACACAAAACCGCCCGCCCGACACACCGCACGTGAGATTACGATCGCACCGCCATGAGCGCGGGAAAACTACAAATATACCGCCCGCCAGCGCAAACAACGCCGATGAGAACCGACACGGCAGAAGCCATGGCGCCCACGTCCCTGCACAGAAACCATCCGCTGACAAAAACAATCGCACACAACATGGCCAACAAGTCCACACAGCAAGGCACGCACAAATACACAAGGACAGTACACATCCCGAAAACACCCCCCCTGGACAAACAAAAACTACAAAGGCCAGAACCCCAGACACAACACACCTGAAAACAACAGACCATGAGGACACACCCACATAGGTAAGTACAAAAGCAGCACTCCCACAGACCACAACCCCTTGCAACATTGCAAACTAGAGAGGAGAGGAGAGGACACAGTGACACAGCAAGGACAGCAGCACACCACAGAAACGCACACATCACAACCACCACCACCACCACCACCACCAAACACCGGCACCACAAACCCCCTGCACATTACACAACACACACCGCACCAGCACCACAAACACCATGGCACCACAAAGAATGCCCAAGTTCACGCCCATGGAGCTGACGGTCATGGTCGACGAGATCATCAAGGTGCACCCACAAATCTATGGGAACCTGGTCCAGCACACACCACTAGCCACCAGAAAGAGAATGTGGAACCGGATCGTAGACCAGGTCAATGCAGTCGGGACCTTGCCCAGGAACAGAGTCGAAATAAACAAACGGTGGAATGACGTCAAGAGCCTGGTCAAGAAGAAGGAGAGCAAGAACAGAGAGCTGGCTGCCGTCACTGGCGGAGGGAATCCCGCGCTCTTCAAGACCTTCAAAGCGTGGGAGGAGAAGGTGTGAGTCATCATACATCCCGAGATCCTCGCCGGATTAGCAGGGGGAGTGGAGGCTGGTAAGTACAAACTAATGTATACCAGCACACCGCTATGTACTCACATGCACTACCACCATGCCACAGCTCCCAGGGACAAACACCCCCATGTCCAGCACACAATACACAACACATCACACACACATGCAACAGACACCACCACACACAGCCCAAACCGAACAACTGTAAGATGCGTGGGGACATGTGTACACTCAGCCAGCCACGTAACCACCAACAGGTCCCCAAATATGCCAGAAGCGCCACAACGAGCACCCACCACACCCATGTGTCCGCCATAGCTGCACTAACCGACAAGTAACAGGTAAGTGGCAGGAACACAAAGTGCAGTGGGTGGGAGGGTGGACAGCCCAAGTACAAAACACACCAGGCCCCTAGTCCCACAGCACAGCAAGGAGGAGCATCCCCCACACCCCACAGCCACGTGTCAGCCCCTGCAGTGCACAACGACAGCCGAAAGGTAGACATCACGGTCCACAGCAATCGGTGTCAGTGGGTGTCCAGCCACCACCACGACCCACAACACCCCCCACCCCCACAGACCTGCAACAGGGAGCACCCCCGCTTAGAACCATGTGGCATCCAGTACAGTGCACGCACGAACAACCTGCAGGTGGGAAACTGGACAGGGCTGGATTACTGGAGGCATGAGGACCGTAACACGACCAACACATGGGACATGTCACGTAGCAGACGAACACGCAGCACCGCCCACCGTCACGAACAAGTGAACAATGTGCACACGGACATGAACCACAGACTCACACCCCACATGACCCATCACAAACACAGCAACACCCAAGGAGCCACGTCTGCATGCACAAGCCACACTGAATATAGTACCACACGGCAGCCACTGTACAACCCATCACACACAACCGAAACACCATTGAAGTCCTGTCCATGTAGCCCCTACTGCCTGTCAACCACACACCCCACAACTACGCCTATGTAAGACAAACAACACTAGACGCAACAGAGCGGAACAACATAAATGCACACGAACACCACTGAACCCATCAAACACACAGACACACCATGCACATACAACATACCATCCATCCCATCCGTCAGCCCCAGTCTCATGAAAGGCATGTCATCCGCACAGCTGCCACACATACAGCAGTCACGCTAAGATACATGCCCATGACCAACCATGTGCCAGAAGTCAATGAAGCGCACGACACACTGTGAGCAACAACACACAACATGGGCCACCCCCCCGGGCACTGCAGTGATGCACATGGCACAGGGCAGCACGCACACCAAGGAGATGGGACAACTGCAATACGTTGGCTGGCACACAACCATCACTCACTCATAACGATGCGTCCAATGCCATGTCCAGTAATCACAACAGACAGCAAATATGCAGGCCATGTCAAGCATGCACACACCTCAAACCATGCACTGTCATGCTGCCACAACACATGTCACGTTCGGCACCCATGGCTCACAGCATGTACCCCAAAAGCATATTCCATCCCAAATGCGAATCTGGGGCATGGCCCCCATGTTGCCATATGCGTTCCTAAGCGTCCCATCTGAACACCAAAAGCAAAGTACAAACCAGACCCAGGATGGGCCAGGAGCCCGCATACACCAGAGTCACAATAAGTAGGGGCACAGCAACACACCCATCGGCATGGCCAATCCGTCCCATGCCACATGTGCACAGCACACAGTCCCATTGTCAAGCACACACAACTACAAATGCTACAGCCACACACACGCCTCCGGGAAACCCATGTACGAGATTGCACGAACTGTTAATGTCAGACGACAAATACATACTTCGCCAGGTGCAACACAATAACAAATCTCATTCTCTCCACAGGTGACGAACTGCTGGATGCTGGGGATGGAGACAGCAGCCAGCAGAGCCAGCCTACAAGCCCCCAACGAGGACACACGGATGTGGAGGATCTGTCCTCCTCTTCGGACACGGACCACCAAGCAGGCCCATCTGGTGTGGCAGGGCCCAGCCGCTCCCCAGGACCCCTCCTACCCACCAACCCATCATCCAGGGCTGCTGAACATTCCCAGCCCCCTGCTGCCACTGTCGTTGCGGCCACACCCACGGTCATTGCGTCCACACCCACGGTCATTGCGGCCACACCCACGGTCATTGCGGCCACTACCATTGCCGCAACCGCCACCATCGCCGCACCGACCACCACCGCCGCCACCACCACCACGTCTTCGCTGGCACCAGCCCCAGCGCAGGTGGTGGCCCGGCCGACTGGATCCACCCTGGGAGCCACAGCGAGGACCGTGGTGAGCAATGTGGCTAGTGGGCAGGCCGGTGGCAGCAGTACTGGTAGGAGGAGCAGGGTCAGGGAAACGCAAGTCTCCCCTGGGAGCCATGCCCTGCCTCAAATGGCCAGAGTCCTTGGGGCCTATGAAGAGGCCCAAGAACAATGGGTCAGGTCTGCTTCAGACACGCGGGAGGTGCTGGGGGTGCTGAGGTCCATGGACGCCCGTATGGGCCAACTCGTGGACCTCATGGGCCAGCTGGTGGTGGCGGTGAGGTCACAGCCAGGGACAGCAGCTCCACCACCGCCACCACCTGCCGGGGCGCAGGGTCGAGCAGCAGTGTCCAGTACCCCTGCGTCCACAGCCAGTGAGCACACCTCACCCCCCACCAGCAGGTCGCCACCACACACCCCCCTCCCAAACGTGGAAGGGGCCGTCCGAAGTACAAACAGATCTCCCGGGAGGACTACGCACGCTCCAGACGCAAGTGAGGCAGCCAGCCAGCCTTCCTTGACCACCCACTGCATTGACTTGGACTACGATCCCACTCCACACAGCCATCTGGATGGCATGTGTCTGTTGGACCATGGACATGGAACAAGTGGATACACCCTGAGCATCACGCAGCCGTGACCGACAGCTCATTGTCACTGCACGCACCACTTTTGTCATCACCTCGCACACAATCACATGTCACAGTTTGAAATAAATGCACCTCTTACACAAACTGCTGTTTGTGCCCTGTGTTTTATTTGTACGGAATACAACGGCCACCTTGGGCGGAAAGGCACCTGATGCGTGGCATGGCAATGGAACCGGAGGGCCTGTAGGGACCTAGGGGTGGGAGACAGAACAGGAGCACATTCAATGAGTGTGTCACACACCCATCACACAGTACATGTCAACAACTACAAGCAATGTACACACATCGCACAGAGCAATAGGGCACAATGCCACAGCCACCAACAGTGGCATACTACCCTGGCCATGGAGCGTTGACACACAGCACGCAGTGAACAAACGGCCACCCTGACACAGCACACACACACCTGCACAGATACAGCCACATCAGCCGTCGTACATGGACACTCACCGTCAAGTGAAGTAGTGGGCGATGAGCTGCTGCCGCACATTACCAGCTTCCTCCTCTCCGCTGTCCTCCTCACTCGAGCTGTCCTGGTCTGCGGGCTGGGGCCCTGGTTGATCTCCGTCATCCACGATGAGGGGGATCTGCTTCCGAATGGCCAGATTGTGCAGCATGCAGCACGCCACCACTATCTGGCACACCTTCTGTGGGGAGTACGCCAGCGCACCCCGGTGCGGTCCAGGCACCTGAACCTGGACTTGAGGAGGCCAAAGGTACGCTCGACCACACGTCTGGTCCTCCCATGTGCCTCATTGTAGCGATCGTCTGCTGGGGTGCGAGGATTCCTCAATGGACTGAGCAGCCATGCCCCATTCGGGTACGCAGAGTCACCTGGGTGTGAGGGACACAGAGAACCGTTGCTATTCCAACTGGACAGGGGACAGCATCGCACAACCAGCACGCTACACCACTCCACATACTCACCGACAATACAGCCACGATCCTGTTGCAGATTGGACATCAGTCGTGGCAAGATGCTGTTGCGCATTATGTGTGCGTCATGGGCCGAGCCTGGGAACTTTGCACACACGTGGGTGATCACCATGTCCGCAAGGCACACCACTTGCACATTCAGGGAGTGCGTGTGCTTCCTGTTGCGGTACAGGTGCTCAGTGGCCTGTGGTGGAACAAGGCCAACATGTGTGCAGTCAATGGCTCCAACGACGTGTGGGATTCTGCCAAGGGCATAGAATGCACCCTTCACTGCCGCCAATTCACGAGCCCTGGGGAAGCGGATGTACCTGTTTCGGTACAGCATCATGGCTGCCAGTACATCCCTCAGCACCTTGCTGAACATGGGCTGGGACATCCCTCCTCCACTGCCCACTGTGTGCTGGAATGACCCAGTGGCGAAGAAATGCATGGCGGCCATCACCTTAGCTGTGGGGGTGACAGCTGTCGGATACACCCTGCGGGGACGGAGATGGGGTTCCAACATGGCACACAGTCAATGCAGGGTTGGCCTGTCCAGCCGAAACTTCCTAATGACCTCTGTATCGTCCATGTCCGCCAGCAATTGGTATGGGCGGTCAATGTTCGGTCTCCGCCTAGGGAAAATGGCAGTGGACACATGTCAAAGCAACACAACACATAGCAATTTCGCATACACATCACTGACATGACTGAGCAAGCACATGAGCCACAGCCCAGCTGTCAAGCTGGGACGGCACGGCCACAATACACTTACACAGGTCTCCCAACAATGGCAATGGCTAGTGATACAAACCACTGCCATGTGCATGCACATGGGGATCTAGGCCCCAATGACTTGCGGGGCGTGCTGATGGGGACTGACTGCATATTCGTCAAGCGGCAACGCCACGGCAACATGAATGTCTGCTGAGCATGGAACTGCTTCCGAGGCTGGATGAGTATGGCACACGACGACGACGATGTGGGCACAGGCTGAGCGGCCAAAACAAGTGGGACCTGTGGCACGAGGGGATATGAGACAGTAGTAGGTGTCAGCACTGCACCCTATGTACAGCACTGTACGGATCACACCTCCCGAAACATTGACAGGTGTCCACATTGACAGCCCCATGCCAAGACGGCTGTGTGCTTGCAGTCACACGTCACAGGTGAGAGGTTACATTGCACGTGCCAGGTGGCAGACGTACATAGTGGGAGCTGGCATGTGTGTGCATGTGTCTCCTGTTCAGGATCCACCAGATGGGCGCTGACTCTGTACTGAGCATTGGACACAGCATGTTCCGTGGAAGGCTTGTGTGTGTGGGATGGTGGCACTGGATGTGCCTCCGTTGGGTGGGGGGCCATGCACAGGGCGGGTACGTCGATGATTGCGCATTGTTGGTCACAGTGGGTGCACCCACTCAGATGTGTTGCCCTGTGTTCAATTCCTATGTCCGCATGAGGATGGACTGTAGATGTGGGCAGACTACACATTGGTCGATGTGCTGTCTATATGCATGTGCCTTCACACCAGGCACAGCTGCCCCTGCACATGTGACCCCTGCTGGACTCGCTGCTGGGTCTGTGGAGCTGATGCACCTTCTGTGCGTGGGGCGGACAGCTCTCCTCACTTCCCTCATTGCGCATGTCATGACTTTGCCGCAGGTGACATGGATCATGGAGGGACCACATGTACGCGTGGGTAGGCTACACATGATTGTTCACTGGTCGCCACCCCCAGTCAGTGTTTCGAATGGGAAGGTTGTCGTGCTGGTGGTATATTCGATGTGGCGGATGGGCGGGCCTAGGTGCGGGCTTACATTCCGGACATGGGGGTAGTTGGATTGGCGACTAGTTGCAGTACACATGGGACACGTCTCTTCCTTTCCACATCTGGGTCATCCCTTGTACTCACTGACAGTGATACAGTCATCTTCGCCCCAGCCCTCATGTCCTCCCCTCGCTCCCCCAATATGCATGTGCACCTGCGAGGCTAGCGCTTGCACAGGCAGCCCCAAGCTCGCACCAGAGAGGGCAAGGAGTGTATGTGTGGGTCCAGTTGCACGAGTGGGCTGTCTCAGGGTATGATGTGTTGCGGGACGCCGTCCACCTGCGTGGTGCCCCAAATGGAGACCCGGCCTGCATGGACTATGCATCACAGTCTTCGCCTTCCGGATCCGCCACCTGCGACACCCAGTGGCTGTGGCTGCCCTTGCGGCCATGCCGCGTCCGTCTGTGACTGATGGCCCACACATTCACTCTTTGGCCTCTCTGGGGAGGGCTCGGGGGTGGTGGCGCACGCGCTTGCACTTAGTCGCAATGGAATGTGGCGTGGTTGGTATAATGGGCAATGGATGGGATGGTGCGAGCCACCTCCCGTGACGTCAGTGCTGCTCGTGCTGTGGTGCGTCCCCCTACACTTCCATTTGACTTGTGCCATGCTAGACGTTGAGGTTCTATTGCCTGCGTGATATGACCAGGAGGAGCACGAGGAGACCTCTCACACACCATGCTCCACTGCCATCCCGTGCCCTGTATCGCCTGTGCGGATTGACTATGTTGGGGTTACACCTGGTCGACTGGGGCTGTGTGTGCCTTGTCAAGGGGCATGGCGGGCGCACAACAGGATCCAGCTTGTCCACAGAGGGTGGGCTGAGGTGCGCCTGGTACCGCTTTGTACGTGTGCCCGGCTGCTGTGCACACACGTGTTCACTCCCCCGACAGGTGTCCTCTCACAATGCCCAGGGAAGCGGTGGTGTACTGTTCATGACCCCTCCCGACACGGCGTGCTCCAACTTGGCATGTGCGCATCTACCCGTCACACCCACCCACCTGAGCACTGCGTCCATACGACTTCACACGACACATGTGTGTCTTCCACAGTTGTGCTACTCATTTGCGTTGACATCCAATACCAGTGGACTACATGGTCATGTCACGACTGCCGTGTACTTCACATACTCTCATCCTCTCTCATTCGTACTTGTGAAATGAGTCAGCGGAGACAGTTTTGGTTTCAAACATTATATTGAGTCTTCTGTCCTCTGTGATGCAGTATAGTGGACACTACTGGCAGCGGAATACATGTTGAGGATATACTGAGCATGATTGCAAATGGGATAGGGTGTGGGGTTACATGTGATTGGCTGTTGCATGTGGGATGTGGGCTTCAGAGTTACATCTGCTTGGCCAAGGCTGTGCTAATGTACATTTACGTATAGCTGCGGAGCTGCGGACTTTGACACAGACGGTATACATGTAGCCTACCAGACCGCTTGGCATCATGGGCACAGTCCATCTCAGTTCCATGTGACAGGTTTGCTGCGGTTGTTCCTCATGCACGCGTGCATGTGAGATGACATCAGGGCATGTGCTTGCGTGCATGCAGCGGCGTGCCACTTGTTGTTGCAATGTGGTGGTTACTGGACATGTCACAGTCACTGGGGTCGTGTTGTTGTTGTATGCACTTGTCGTCCATGCAAAGGTCCTGGTATGGGATTCCCGGGGCGGGGGTGGGAGGGGTGCAGCACCCACAGACTCCAGGCGACCTATTCATGTCCACTGAGCGGTGTGTGTGTCCATGGGCGCTGGATCCATGTCGTGTCCTGGTTGTTCGTGCAGTTCCGTCCATGTGGGTGCGATACACAGACCCCATGCCACTGCCTCCCACGATGCATGCGGTGTTCCTGGATGTGATGGGGAACAGTGTGCATGTCCCGGTCATATCCGATGTCATGGCGATGTCGTTGATGGTGTGGTAACAGTTGCCGGTCGTTTGGTATGGCTGTTGTGGTGGTGACTGGCCAGTCCGTGCGGAAGCTAAGCATGGGTGCGGGGTTGGACATCATAGGTCAATCGGGGAACCTGCGTTGTGGTCCGACGAATTTACAGGTTGTCAGGTATGCGATGCCGTCCAGCAGGGCTTCCATGTCATTGGTGGTGTACATGTTTGCCAGCCAATGTAGCGGATGGTGGCTGTCAAGGTGTTGTTCGTAAGTTGTCCCTTGGAGGACCATGATGGGGCATGCTGGGTGACATTCGATGTAGCTGTTCTCGATGATCCGTCGTGTGGAGGCACAGTGGTCCCATTTCAGTGCGGGTGCGATGTTGGCCACATACGCCATGCCCCCATAGGCAGAGCAGGCCCTGTCGTGTGCGTCCAGAGGGAGGAGTAGTGGTAGCAGGTCCGCCTTTAGACATGCCGGGTTGGAGAGGCATATCTCCACGGGATGCTGGTAGGGACACCTCCGACAGTAGAAGACGGGCATGACGCAGCTGAACAATGTGATGCGGTAAGTCAGTCGGTAACTTACGTTCAGCAGGGACAGGAGATCGCATCCCAATATATGTATCAGGTTGGTTTTGTACAGCTTGAGCTGTCCGGCGTAGTTGGGTAGGTGTGTTGCGGTTGCCATTTCGCAGCGGTGCGTTGTGGTGGCGTGCTCCGGCTGTGTGTGCAGTCTGCAATGTGCACGCTCCGAGGTTGCTGTGAGCTCTGTGTAGTCGTAGGGGGACAGGAATTGTGTTCTGTTGGCTTGTTTGGAGGACACGGGCCCTCATCCCACATGCTTCTCAGACAGTTCAAGGTCAGTGATGTGTGACTCCTTCCAATTAACTTGCATGTGGCCGACATGGGGAGTGTTTTCTTCTTTCTTCCCCGTCCGTTGTGTGCTTCTGTGATATGCGCTATCTGCCCTGTGGTCGGTCTCCTCGGCATGCCTGTGTTGGTCTTTTCTTGGACAATGGCTGTATTCACCGGCTTCTTTCGTAGGGCTGTGGTTTCGGAGTTGGAATGGAAGGTCATTCAGTGCTGTCTGCTCTCCCTTGTGTGGGCGGCAGGCTGCCTTTCCGCTCTGCGTTGGGCCTTGTGTGTGAATGTTATTCTTGGGCCACCTGTTGTTGGTCCCCGGGCTCTTTGGTGTTCCGTTTTATATGTCTTGTTCATATGTGCAGGGTGGTATGGGTGTTTCAGTGTGGTACTGGCGTTCCTCTTCCCGAAGGGCCCTGCTTCTCCTAGTTGGTGTTGCCGCCGCTGTGTGCTTCGCCATGTTTGTTACACTGGGGTGTGTCCTGCTGTTGCGTGACTTCACTGACATGTGTGCGTCGGTTGTGTGGCGTTGGGTGTTGTCCGTGAATTGGGCGTTGGGGACATGTCTGTGGCAGGCCTGTCACGTGTCATGTGCGTTCGGGGTGGGGCTGATGTGTGTGCTGCTTGGTTGTGTCCCTGTGTCTGTGTGCGACGCATGCATGGCGCTGCGGTTGGCCTCTGCGTTGTGCGCATGTGTGGCGGCGTCATCGCCGCTTTGGGGCCGTGACGGGGTCGTTGGTTCCTAGTCCCAGGTGGTGTGTACACATGTGTTACGCGATGTTACGATTTGGCCTGTGTGTCATATGTGGATGCAATGGTGGATGTGTAGTGTACACGCGCTGGGGGGTTGTCCGCTTTTCCGCCCTTGCACTGTGTGCGCTGTTTGCGTGCACTTGTTGTGTGTGTGCCTACCTGCGTCTCCGCGGTACGTTGCGTCCTTGGTGGTGCATCAGCAAGAGCATGGGGAGGGCCTGCAGTGCTGGATTCATGCTCGGGGAGCCGCTTCTTCGTTGTCCGTGCTCGGCGTCCGTGTTACCGCTTCGGTTTGTCGTACGGTATCTCTTGGCCGTGGGAGCCGTTTGTTTGCGGCATCGTAATTTATGCGCCGGGCGGGACGTGTTTTCGTCGGACGGTGTGTGTCAGTTAGGCTGCGCCGCTACGTGTACGGGCGCACTTTGATGGCGGACGGTGTTGCTGGCTTGCCGGCGGTGTTTGGCCTACTTTTCGCATCGTAATTGGGCGGGCGTGTGGACTGCTGCGTGCCGGCGGTAACTGGTGGTTTTTGCATCCGCCAGCACGGCGGTTGTGCTTCCGCCCGCCATCGTAATGA